>NW_025554890.1:0-35469 GCF_020424385.1 Procambarus clarkii | reverse complement strand
CCTGTATTTGTGAAGACTGTTTGGCGGGCGGTGAGCCCCAGACGCGAGACTCTGGCACTGCTTGGCCCTGCCTGGCACTAACTGGCCCTTAGGGCGATGTATTTCTCCAGGGGGCTGTTGTTTGTATACAGTTGTCGCGAAGTATGCTTAATGTGATTAGCCATACCGAACTGGGCGGAAATATTACCTGCCCTAATCCAAACTACCGAGTTTAGGGCAAATTACTCGATCTGGTGGAGCTAACTGCTAGGCCTGCGGATGAACGACCACGACTATGGAAAACTAACAGGGCCTAGGAAAACTACGGTGTCTATAGCTAACTATCATGCCTATGGAAAATTATCAAATCTAGGGCTAACTACCCGGCCTAGGACTAACTAGTAGGCCTATGGGAAACTAGCAGATCTAGGCAAAAATACTAGTCTTACTAGTATTAGTAAACAAATCAAAGACTATATAGAATCTTAAACTAACAGATTCACAGACTACGAGATTCGGAATCACAGACAAACAGAATCCCAAGAGTACCAGACTCACTGACTAGCCAGATCATTGACTCACAGACTCACGGAACTGCAAACACGGTCTCACCTTCTCTCACAGACTCTGAGAACCAGTGCCAAACAGGTTTCGCCGACAGTTTCTTGAGATTGGAAACGCTTGTGAGAACAGGCTTCATTGAGGACGCCGAGTTTCTTTCACCCTTCTTTCTAAAGTGAACCCTTCTTTCTTAAAGTAAAACCCTTCTCTCTAAAGTAAAACCCTTCTCTCTAAAGTGAAACCCTTCTCTCTAAAGTAAAATCCTTCTTTCTAAAGTAAAATCCTTCTTTCTAAAGTAAAATCCTTCTTTCTAAAGTAAAATCCTTCTTTCTAAAGTGAACCCTTCTCTTTATCTAAGATTCTCTTATTCAAATCCTCATCTTTCTCATCCCTTAATAAATGTAAAAGGTAAATGAATAAACACACAAAAGCTACCGTAAATAAATTTACATAAATTCTTAAATGGAAAAAAAAAGGTGGATGTGAGGGCGGAGCAATTTACATTTCTGACTGCCTTTATTGCGCTTCTCTTAGGGATTAATTGCATGCAACACCTTTATATTGTGATGTGTTGCATAAGGCAGTGTCAGAGAGCCTGTGTTGAGCGGTGGGTGGATATATTAACATCCACCAACATCCACCAACATCCACTAACACCACCTCCCACCACATCAACTGCCTACCACCACTGCCATCACTACCACCACCTCCTCCATCACCACTTCCTCCACTACCTGCCACCCACAACAGCCACCGCAACTACCACCACAACAGCCACCACCACCACCACCACAACAACAACCACCACCACAACAGCCACCACTACCACCAGCAATTGTTGCTGCTCGCAATATGTGTGATACTACTAATTAATTATTCGTTTACCTGAGTTTACTACCAGAAACATGGCCGGAAGTATGAGTGGGTCTGGTCCTATGTGTAATGCTTGGAGCATTATAATGACCACACATCAGAAATTGAAGAAAGGACGACGTTTCGGTCCATGCTAGACCACCCACGGCTTGATAATGGTCCAGGATGGACCGAAACATCGTCGTTTCTCCACTTTCTGATGTGTGGTTTTGGTCATCATATCTTCAGCCACGTTATTGTGATCCATTGTCTGCCTCTTTTGAACAGTTATCAATCAGGACAACAATGTTCTGAGTCCTCGTCGCAAGTCTCAGAGACTTGACGGGGCGCTCCGGGGCGGGAGAGGGAGACTTGACGGGGCGCTCCGGGGCGGGAGAGGGAGACTTGACGGGGCGCTCCGGTGCGCGAGGGGGAGGAAACCATATCTTCTTTCCGGCACCTCGTAGTCTACATTATTCATGAGGTCTCCCCTTCAACACAATGAAATTGATGTAACGACGAATCACCAAATTATTCAACTAATATCATATTCAATCCGACACAATTTCATCCCATTCGACGGGATGAAAGATTTGGTGAGGGTTATGTCTTGTTTGTTGTCTGCCTGTCCGGCCCTCTGTCCGGCCCTCTGTCCGGCCCTCTGTCCGGCCCTCTGTCCGGCCCTCTGTCCGGCCCTCTGTCCGGCCCTCTGTCCGGCCCTGTGTCCGGCCCCCTGACCGGCCTGCCACACGGACGTGGGTTAAGGTCTGCTTGATTGCCTGTGTCCTCGCTGAAGACCCACCAAATAAATCCAACATTATCCCTTCAGAGACTCCGCTTCGCGTCCTCAACATAAAGGGGGAAAAAAATCTAAATGAAAGGCGAACACATACGATCCCACCCCCTTTCCCCCCTTTGCTTATGTAAACAAACCAGCGACCATCAAACACCCGAGTTGGCCATCAAACACAGTCCAAGAGGGACGCTATTAATGACCAGTTAGAAATCGCTATTTGAAGTCTCGGACGGTCGCGGGTTTACGTGAGTTGGTGGTCCATTGTTATGTATGTGGCGGCGCTCCGGGACCATCACACGCAGAGCCCCCTAGACCGAAAGGGGGATCGACCGCTGCAACTCGTCCTCTCCGCTGTAAACAGTGCCAGAGAGCCACGGGCGCAAGGAGGAGGAGGAGGAGAGGCCGGAAGAGGAAAGTTTTAAGGACGGGACGCAAGAGATTATTGGACTTTAAGGAAAGCAGAAAGAGAGGTTCCTGAGAGAAAGATACAGCAGAGGCTGCAAGAGATCGTACGAGCCTAATAAGGTGAGGAGTATTGAAAAGAGTAGTAAACAAGAGAGTAGAGAAACAAGAGTAGTTGTGTATAGATTTATGCATCCCTAGTGTATTTGTTTGAGCGTGTATTATATGAAAATGTATGTATATTTATATATGTACATAAATATGTATTGAAAAATATATAAACATCTAAGTAACATATTCTTGTTTGACGTTTTTAATTGAGTCTTAGTATTCTTGATCGTGAATGTATGTTTGTATATAGACACATAACCGGAGGGAAGTATTCCTATTGTATTCTATATTCTCTCTCTCTCTCTCTCTCTCTCTCTCTCTCTCTCTCACTCACTTTCTCCCTCTGGTCCTAGAAGCTTAGGTTACGAGGTGTTTTTACCGTGAATCCTTATATTAACGTCAGAGTCCGTTGACTTATTTTCTTGACGAGGAAATAATGTTTGTTCGGGCAGTATAGATTGTTAGGATGGAAAAGCAGAGTGTGGCTGATGTGTGTGTGTGTGTGTGTGTGTGTGTGTGTGTCTGTGTGTGTGTGTGTGTGTGTGTGTGTGTGTGTGTGTGGTGTGTGTGTGTGTGTGTGTGTGAGTGTGTGTGTGTGTTAATCATTTAAATTTCTTTGTGGGGTAAGCTTCTAGGGCCACGACTTCCAGTTGCCGATCGCCTACTGTAGTTCCTTGCAGTGTTGCATCTTATCATACCTACTCTGAAATTAAGCATGGAGCTGTTTCATGTCGTTCCACTTGTTCACTGATCTTAACTCTTATCCTAAGAGCTATATTCTTACCTTGAAGAAGAGCTATATTCTTACCCTCAAGAAGAGCTATAGTCTTACCCTCAAGAAGAGCTATAGTCTTACCCTCAAGAAGAGCTATAGTCTTACCCTCAAGAAGAGCTATAGTCTTACCCTCAAGAAGAGCTATAGTCTTACCCTCAAGAAGAGCTATATTCTTACCCTCAAGAAGAGCTATATTCTTACCTTGAAGAAGAGCTATATTCTTACCCTCAAGAAGAGCTATAGTCTTACCCTCAAGATATTGAAGAACACTTCTAGTTATAAGTTTGTAGTTTCCACTCACCTCCCTTCATCCTGCTTTTGTTCACGATAATAATACGGTTTTATTCACTGTATCAACATCTCTTAAGAATTTGTAATGTCTTGCTCATGTCTCTTCCTTCCCTCCCCTACTCTTTGCCAGAGTGTTGAAATACTGCTGCTCTCACAAGCCTTGCCTCGTAGCTCACTCCATGTTTGGTGTCAGGTCACTGTTGAGAAAACTACCTAACTATATTTGGCATCGTCCCGAAAGAGCGTGCGTGCAAGTTGACTGTTGCTGTACGCTCGTGCATGTGTTTGCAAGTTTGCCACTTGGGCTGAACGGTAGAGCAACGGTCTCGCTTCAAGCAGGTCGGCGTTCAATCCCCGACCATTCAAGGGGTTGGACACTTCCGTTCCCGCATCCCGTCCCATCCCAAAATCCTTATCCTAACCCCTCTTCCAAGTGCTATATAGTCGTAATGACTTGGCGCTTTCCCCCGATAAAACCTTTGTGTTTGCAATCATTGCAACCTGCCCCATCAATGTAAATCAACTTCAACTTACCGCAAACTTTAATTATAAAATCTTAACTTCTGCAGTCATATTTTCTACTTATGACTCCCGCTAGCAACTTATAAGAACTTTATCATAAGTGTAAGTTTGTAGTGATCACAAGGAAGCAGCTAATTGGGTAGCACCAAGCTCTATTCCTTTCCTCCACCCGTCCCATCCCAAATCCTTATCCTGACCCCTTCCAAGTGCTATATAGTCGTAATGTCTTGGCGCTTTCTCCTGGCAGGCTAGTCATTACTGTAGGGATTTATATAAGCTGATAGGAACATAGATTCTGATTCTGAATCTGATTATCTGACTCTCTTAAGATCCGAGATTATATATTATCCTATATGTTATCCCGACTCTTTAAATCTACTAAATAAAATTAACAACAGAAAACGGGAATCCATATGTAGCTGGCTTATTTTTTTCAAGTATTTTTTTAATTCCAAGAAAATTTTCGAAATAAAAATGGTTCCCGTAGTCTCTCCTTGTTGCTCATACCCTTCAGTCTGGTGGCATACCTCTGAACCTTCTCCAATTTGTCCTTGTGCTTGACGAGATACGAGCTCCATGCTGGAGCTGCATACTCCAGGATTGGTCTGACATGTGTGGTAAACAGGGTTCTGAATGATTCCTTACACAAGTTTCTGAATGAGTCATTACTCAAGTTTCTAAAGGCATTACACAATTTTCTAAAGTTCTTGTGTGTGTGTGTGTGTGTGTGTGTGTGTGTGTGTGTGTGTGTGTGTGTGTGTGTGTGTGTGTGTGTGTGCGTGTGTGCATTCGCTTTCACTGAAAGGTTAAAGCCAACTTCCTTCTCTCCCATTCATTCCCTCTCAACACAATTAAACAAAACATCACGTTCATATATATATTTTTTCAGTCTTTTTTAGTATTATCCCCTCTGACGAGGACTCAAGACCACACTCTCGCTCCTAACGAAATGTCAATATTTACTTCGCATTTCTCTTCGTCTCTCTCTTTCTCTCTCTCTCTCCCTCCCTCCCCTCTCACGACGACCCACGACGACCTACACCGCCACGACTTATAGAAAACCAGGGAGTTGAAACCTGTAAATATTTCAGGTTGATGTTGACCCGTCTAGCGGTCTTTGATGTGTTGCTGGGAGCGTTTGTTTGTCGGTTTAATGCGTCCACTAATGAAAACGTAAGATTTCTGGAATGGGGGAGGGGGGACTATGAATATATTTTGTTCACTTGAGGCGAGAATCTCTTCTTCGACGGGTGGGTTCTCCGACATCAACGTTACTACAATGCTGGGTGTCCCTGATGGTCTGAGAGGCTTTCAAATTTCAACTCAATACGTCTCCCTTTTCCCCCCCTCTTTGCGTTGTAATATCCAGGCGGTGGTGGGTGTAGAGGTGGTGGTGGTGGTGGTGCTGGTGCTGGTGGTGGTGGTGTGGTGGTGCTGGTGCTGGTGGTGGTGGTGGTGGTAGTGATGGCAGTGTTGAATGTGTGTTCTTGCAATAGTTAATATTCTGAGAGTAGTAGGTAATAGTGGAAGTGATGGTGGTAGTAGTATTGGAGTGAGCAGTTGTGCCAGTCTTAGTAATGGTCGTGATATCATGGTAGTTGTAAACAGAGAGGTGATTTGCTGAGTGGTTGACTCCCTGATTGGTTGACTCCCTGAGTGGCTGACTCCCTGAGTGGCTGACTCCCTGAGTGGCTGACTCCCTGAGTGGCTGACTCCCTGAGTGGCTGACTCCCTGAGTGGCTGACTCCCTGAGTGACTGACTACCTAATTTCTGACACAGATGAGAAATGTCTGTATCTTGTAACAAGATTGATTATGCATCAATCCTGTATCAGACCTGTTGTGAGTAAGTTGTTGCAAGAGGCAGAGGAGTTCCGGCTGCTTGAGGAGGAGTGACGCCTCTACAGCAAAGATTTCCCAGTCAGTACTGGGCCAACAACAAAAAAAATCACCTGGGGGAAATCAAGGACTTCCTTAATAATACAACACATATTCCACATGTTGGCCAAATTTAATCAGGACGGAGGTCGCTCCGGTGCGTGTCAACTCCTTTCCTTTCGTGGCAGATGTTTTCTTGGTTGACTTTCCCGCCTTGTGTGTCCTACACGACGTCCCATTGTCCTCTCCCTCTCACCACGACGTCCCCTTTCCCTCTCCCTCTCACCACGACGTCCCCTTGTCCTCTCCCTCTCACCACGACGTCCCCTTGTCCTCTTCCTCTCACCACGACGTCCCTTTCCCTCTCCCTCTCACCACGACGTCCATTGTCCTCTCACCACGACGTCCCCTTGTCCTCTCCCTCTCACCACGACGTCCCCTTGTTCTCTCCCTCTCACCACGACGTCCCCTTGTCCTCTCCCTCTCACCACGACGTCCCCTTGTCCTCTCCCTCTCACCACGACGTCCCCTTGTCCTCTCCCTCTCACCAAGACGTCCCCTTGTCCTCTCCCTCTCACCACGACGTCCCCTCATCCCCTCCAACATCTCACCTCTCTCAACATCTTATCAGTGCGATGTCTTCTCTTCCTTGTTCTCTGATTGTCTCCCCTTCCTCAATGTCCCTGTTCCATCTTAGTGTAGGGAAAGATGCAAAACAAAGTGATGATCAACTGTTCTTGTTCAGAGAAGCTCAGTTCATCAACACAAAAAACCAGCCAATCAAAAGGGGGGATTCTTTGGCAGAGCCAATGGTAGCTCATCAGCTGTTGGGAGCTCAGACTATTATATCTACTGCATACATTTCTTCTACACACGCACACACACACACACACATTCACCTGTTGATTGACGGTTGAGAGGCGGGACCAAAGAGCCAGAGCTCAACCCCCGCAAGCACAACTAGGTGAGTACTAGGTGAGTACACACACACACACACACACACACACACACACATCCCCAGGAAGCAGACGGTAACAGCCGTCTAACTCCCAGGTACCTATTTACTGCTAGGTGAACAGGAGCATCAGGGGGAAAGAAACTTTACCCATTTGTTTCTGCCTCTGTCGGGGATCGAACCCGGGCCCTTAGGACAACGACCCTAGATCGCTGTCCACTCAGCCGTGAGGCCTAATAGTGTTCGTTGACCTTTGTAAATGAATAAAGGTATTTACATTCTCTAGTAAATGAATTTTTATATTTTTGTTAACAAGTAACTTACGTTATTTTAACAAATGATAATTTGTGACCACTTTTGATCAGAGGAACAAGTGAATTGTGATCAAGTGATAACAAAAATTGTGATCAAATATCAAGAGGATTGTGATCAAATGATCAAGAGGGGGATTGTGATCAAATATCAAGAGGATTGTGATCAAATGATCAAGAGGGGGATTGCATAATATATCATTGAAGGAATACCTGTAGTTGTAAGTAATTGGTACTACCGCCCAGTCATCAATAGCAGCCAGGCTCTGATTGGTGGATTACTGGCGATCAACGTTCACTAATCCCTTGGTTGGGCACCATTCCTTCCCTCCGTTCCATCCCAAATCATAATCCTGACCTCCCTTCCCAGTGCTATATAGTCGTAATGGCTTGGCACTCTCTCCTGATAGTTACCTTCCCCCACTCCCTTGGTGACAGTTGCGAAACCTGTACATCCGTCCTCAATCATGAGGAAGAGGTGTCAGCTACAGTTTGACAGAGAATTCACCAGACTACTGAGAGGTGATACAGCACTTGTAACTTACAGTTCATTAATGATTGTCAGTAATATGAGAGGTGTTCTGTAAGTTTATCTGAATTTAGCTGAGGTCCGCCGTCTCTAGTGGCCTCGACGGGGACAGGAAGCCGGCGTATAATATGCTGGTTATTCACCGGAACCTAACTTTTTTTTTCTCTCTCTCACCAAAGTGTATGAGAATACATTTTATGCAATATATATACATGATAACATTAAATATCTCTTGAATTACCCCTTTTGACATTCAGTCAAATTTGTTGTTGATACATGATATCACCAATCACGTCCTGCCACGTGTCTCTGGCCTCCTATTGGCTGTGTGTGTAGGTCACGTGGTTTAATGGTGGAAATGATCAGGGCTGCCTAACAGGCGCCTCCAACTTTTCCTGACACTGGAATATACGTTTTATACAGGTAAAAAAGTAAATATACACTTTTCCCAAAGAAAATATTGTCGCACACTAGATCAATTTTTCCTTTGGAGTGACGAAGGAGGGAGTGGAGTGTCTCGCAAGAGGGTGATAGGGGGGGGGGGAGAGACACTCTTCACTATACTTTGATAAATGATTTGTTACCGTCCCAAGGCTCCCATCTCTTTTGTCTTCCCCCTACGGGATCTTGAGTCACTATTCCCCTCATTCTCTGTCTTGCTGTGGCCCTTTTCCTACAAGTTGTCTGCCCCTTCGGTGTCCCTTTCTCTCTCTCTCTCTCCCTCCTACTTCCCTTCCATCCCTCTTCCTTCCTTTATAACATCTCTTTTCCCTTACTTTTCTTCGGTGTACTTCTTATTTCTTATCTTCAATCTAATGTTTTCATCCCTTAACTCTATTAAACAATCCTTTCCCCATTTCTTCTATTCCAGCGACCCCCCCCCCCCAACCTTCACCCAATCTTTCTCCCTACTCTCCTTTCCACTTACCTTCCCCTCCAGCATTTGTCTACATCCAACTCTATTCCAGCGTTCCCTTCACCCTTCATCTCTGGTTGCCCCTTCCTACTACCGTTGGCTCAGTAACCCTTTCCTTCTTACCCTCTTCCCTCTTGTGAATTATGTATCCCTCCTCCTGCAGTTTCTGTGATGCTTCCTGCAGCTCCTATGGTTCGTCCTGCAGCTTCTGAGCCTACACACACACACACACACCTGCAGGCCCTCATCCTTCCCTGCGTCAGGTGTATATCCCCCAGCTCTCCATCCTACAACTCTGTTGCCTCTCCAAGTGTCTTTAACGCCCTCTTAAGCCCCTCTTCAACTCCATCTTCACCCCCTCCCTCTCTCTCTCTCTCACCATCTTATCTCTCCCATTTTCAACACTTGTTTTATTCCCACTTCGTCTCAGATACCAGCTTTATCACACTCTTCAGCACCTACTCCTTATCCAACACTTTCTTCAATGATCGTCTAGGCCTTTGTCTTTTTGAACACCCCTCCGCTCCTTCTTAACACTCTATACCCTACTCCACACCCTTTTCCCGCCTCAAATATCCTCCATAAGACGTTTTCAATCCCATTTCTGCCATTAACATCCTCCTTGAGATGTTTTTGCATCTCTATTTCCTCTCCAAGACATTCTTCAACATCCCCCTGTAACTGTCCACCACTGTCTAGTCGTCCTCTGTCACACCACCTGTCCCCACCTCACTTCCTGTCTGTACACAACCTCCAGCTTTCTCAGTCCTCCCTTCCCTCAGGGCGCAACGTCGAGAGAGAGCCGGTTGTTGTGTCTCGCAACATGTAGGAAATTAAACTAAGAGGGTTGAATTATGTATGCACCGACCACAAGATTACTGGCTTGTCACAGTCTCTGTGTGTGTATGGGTGTGGGGGGAGGGTCCTAGTAACGACAGGACTAAGAAACAGAGAGAGAGAGAGAGAGAGAGAGAGAGAGAGAGAGAGAGAGAGAGGAGAGGAGAGAGAGAGAGAGAGAGAGAGAGAGAGAGAGGGGGGAAGGCAGAAAGAAATCTAAGATCAGCTCTGTTATTTCCACTATTCATTGCTGTGCCTTTGAGAAGGTATTCCATCGTGCATTGCTATCGAAACTTCAAGCAACAGGCATCACAGGTTCTGTTCTGTTAAGTCGCCATTATCAACAAAGGACTGTGATAATAGTCCCAAATGTGACATGATCTAAAAGCCACGTAACTAGTGCCTGTGTACCACAGGGTAGCCTACTTGGTCCCTAGTTGTGGAATGTCTATTTCAACGATCAATTAAACCCCATCACAGAAGACAAATCTAATTGAATTGAAATTGAAATACGTTTATTGAGGTAAAATACACACAAAGGGATGAGGTAGCTCAAGCTATTCTCACCCCGTTCAGTACATCTTGTTAATACATACATAGACACACATCACAAACAATGAACATATTACCAAACATTCTGAGAGATAAACATCTACATTTCCTATAAATCCAATGCTGTTAACAGCAAGATAGAAACAGCAATTTTTTGTTGTTTTTTTGCTGAGAAAACCCATTTGACGTTGATAAATGAGAGCATGATGGTACCATTGTTATGGTACCATTGTTATGGTACCATTGTTATGGTACCATCAATATAGTGTATAGATTATTGTATAGAATAGTGTATAAATTATTGGCACACACTTAGCGCTCAGTGATGAATTCTATATTTTGGGGGGATGAATTATGATTTTTCAGTTCTGTGAAGAGTCCGAAAACGATAAGGAGTTGTGTGAGGAACTCAACATATTTCAGGAATTTTTTAACCAAAGAGCCAACGAGGAAACGAAGCTTGTGAGATGAAAGAAAACAAAATCAATTGAACTAGACTTAATATTACCGGAGACTGAAGGAAGACTTAAGTAGGAGGAGGAGGAGGACTCCTTAAGACTGAAGGGGACTTAATATTACCGAAGACTGAAGGAGTCTTCTCAGCAACTTTGTCACCTGCTAACAAAAATCTTCAATAAAACATAAAAAACAGGAAATCTCCCAGAATTCTGGAAAAGGGAAAACATGGTCCTAATCAAGAAAATGGGACAAACAGACGACACCAAATTACAGACCAGTGTCAGTGACAAGTATTCAATGCAGAGTGCTGGAAAAAGTAACCAGGTTGAGAATAATCTAACACCTCTTCGTGAACCTGAATCAGGACCTTTTCTTCAAGGCAAACTACACACATCATATGTTAGACCAGTACTTCAATGTGCAGCACCGGCCATGGAATCCGCACCTTGGAAACCATAAAATCAAAATTAAAAACTTCAGAGGTTTGCAACAAGATTGGTGCCAGAGTTAAGAGGATTAAGATGCGAAAGCATATGAAAGGAAACTAGATCTCGCAAACTTAAAGTAGAGAAGAAACAGAGGTGATATGATCACAACATACAAAATACTGAGTGGACGAGACAAGGTGGGAAAGGGCAGCCTCATTAAAATGAGAGGAAGTAGGATGAGAGGACATACATATATGGAAACTGGAAACGCAAATAACTCGAGGAAATGTAAGGAAATACACGTATACTCTGTTCAGGCAGTCAACAAGTGAAAACCACTGGAAAAAAACAAGTTGTGGAAGCCACCTCCACTCACAACTTAAAAGGCCAAATCCGAGAAAGAACTGGAACGTCAGAATAGCTAAGCTATATAACGCAGCGGGAACCGCCAGGCTAGATTTCACCTCCCTGTAGGTACCGGTAGGTAAGTGTTGATAGGTAAATCCCGCCAATACGCTCCCTCCCCCTCCCCCCTCCTCCTCCCCCTCCCCATCCCCCTCCCCCGGAGGTGTTCCTGAGACATGTATTTGCATTCAAATTGAGACGCGTCATGTGTTGGGGTCAAGACGTCCCGTGAAGGGTTCTGTGCCTGTCTTACCCTCCTCCTCTGCCAGGCTTCCTTTCCCTGCCAGGCTTCCCTTCCTCTGCCAGGCTTCCCTTCCCTGCCAGGCTTCCCTTCCTCTGCCAGGCTTCCCTTCCTCTGCCAGGCTTCCCTTCCTCTGCCAGGCTTCCCTTCCTCTGCCAGGCTTCCCTTCCTCTGCCAGGCTTCCCTTCCTCTGCCAGGCTTCCCTTCCTCTGCCAGGCTTCCCTTCCTCTGCCAGGCTTCCTTTCCCTGCCAGGCTTCCCTTCCTCTGCCAGGCTTCCCTTCCTCTGCCAGGCTTCCCTTCCTCTGCCAGGCTTCCCTTCCTCTGCCAGGCTTCCCTTCCTCTGACATGACGGGGTGTCTTCCCTGGCAGACATGACTTCCCCAACTTACCCTCAATTGCGCTGGCAAGCGTCGCATTCCGGCCTTCCGGTGCCTCATTCTGTGCCCATAACAAGTGTGTGGAATGACTCCTTGGCGGGTATATATCGTGGTTTGGCCGGCCCAGACACGTCACTACCTTGTTCCAGCTCCTCTCTTCTGCACACTTGCCCACCTTATACGAATTTTGTTTTGTTCTTTGCATTTCTGCATTTAGGAAAATTCGTATTGTCTCGGGGTGTAATCTGTAATCACCAGAAGGGTACAACTTTCACTCTCTTGATGATATATATATATATATATATATATATATATATATATATATATATATATATATATATATATATATATATATATATATATATATATATATGACAGTGTCAAACCACGAAGGAAGAATTGAAACAGGAATTTTCCTTAAGTACTTTCGTATACATTCGACAGCTGTGACATTAAACTTGCTTTACACTTTGTCTTCCAGCATTTACCGCTTTCCTGTTTTGGTCATGTCTGTCCAGAAATTCCCTCTCCACTTTACTGCGGGCTCACCATAGCCCGTTTTACTTGGAACTTTTTGTTCCTGGTAGCAAATCTTTAACAACAACAACAGCAACTCTCCACTTCTATAGTCATTCGTGTCTAATGTTACACCCATAACCCTTCATTTTATTCCATCCCATACCTGTTCCACCCATGCCTGACCTGTTCCAGTCATATCTGTGTTCTGTTCTAGACATTTCCCTGTCGACTACCACAGCCATACATTTGTAGTATACAGGCTATACACCTGTCGTCCAGTTATATACCTGTCGTTGAGCCATACCCGTCGCCCAGCCATAACGTACCTCCCCCAAATCTACCTAATTGCGTGGAGCGAGGACCGTCAGGCTACCATTACCTCACCACTCACTCACAAGCCCCCTCATATACCCTCCTAGAACACTCATAATCATCACGAAAAACATTATTTTCCCTTTAAAACTCTCATTACTAAACATTCTTCACCCAACATTGTAACAAAGCCCAAACTTCCTATATATCCCTCTAATGTGCGACATATCATTCACATTTTCTGAGGCCATGAAGAGTAAAATATTCCTTGATGTGGTAGAGGGTTCTCTACAAAATACTGAAGGGTTAGAAAGCTCATCTACATTACCCCTTTCTTCTTCTTCTGTAATACTTTATTGTATTATGTGTCGTTACTCTCTTCGTGAAGCTAATTATATTTTGTGTTTAACATACGAGGGTTTCCGTCTATTTTTTTTATTTGGTACTAATCTCTGCTATCTTTTATTTCTGGAAGGTTATACTCAGTTGTTTGGTCCGATATGAGGTCTGTTTGGGCTACTTCTGTTAGTTGTCTACCTGATCAACCAGGCTGTGACTCATACGTCAGGCTGCGAGCAGCCGCGTCTAACAGCCTGGTTGACCAGTCCAGCAACCAGGAGGCCTGGTCGACGACCGGGCCGCGGGGGACACTAAGCCCCGGAAGCACCTCAAGGTAACCTCAAGGTAAGGTAGGTCTATCTTGACTGACTCCGTTAGTTGACTATCCTGGCAGAATTTGTCAGTTATGTAAAGTAGTTGGCATTGTTAGTTATGTATACTAGCTGACTTTGCTAGTTATGTATACTAGCTGACTGTTAGTGTATAACCTGGCCGACATCACCAGATATCTGTGCTGGTTACATTAGTTAAACAGCTGTCCAAGATGTTTCAATGCTGTAAAGTTATCATTGGTGGAAGCTCATTTAAACCTGTCTTAAATCTTCGTTATGTACAGGGAAGGATCATGTAATGATAGGATTACGGCCATTCTCTGACCTTAATCATGGCTATCCTATACTTAGATAATACAATAAACCCCCAGTTTATACATGATAGTACTAGCCTTCTCTTGACAATTACTTACCCTTAGTGTGATAATAACTCAGGATTGTATTTGACCGAAATTTATTGTTGGCTAATAACCATGTCAAATCCTGTTTTAACTGAATGTTTGACTGACCAAACACATGCATGTGTGTCACTAGATAAACTGACACAGCTCTATCTAGTGACACATGTGTCGCTAATGCATGTGCGTCACTAGATAAACTGACACAGCTCTATCTAGTGACACATGTGTCGCTAATGCATGTGTGTCACTAGATAAAGTGACACAGCTCTATCTAGTGACACATGTGTCGTTAATGCATGTGTGTCACTAGATAAACTGACACAGCTCTATCTAGTAACACATGTGTCGCTAATGCATGTGTGTCACTAGATAAGTGTCTAGTAGCCTTGACACTGCCCAATATATTTGATCTTCTCCCTCCCAACACCTTCCTCAGTGCTCGTAACCTTCCAACACGGGTCCCAGCACCCGTTGTGGTGAAGCTCGTCCCGCTCGAAGCACCTTTGGCTCCGCTGATGCGGTTCGTTCATAATGGGGATATTGTGTGAGCCGAGAGTCAAGCTCCTCCGGTGAGCTCAGTCGGCAGTCTAGGATCCTCTTACCCGGGAAAAAGCTTCGAGCCTCTCTCGCGCGCCTCTGATTTCCGCTATTTCTGCCCTCGTCAATACCGAGCTTCAATCATTGTTTTCCCGCCGCCCTCGTAGCTCTATATTTTTATCAACTTTGTTTCTGTTTTTATTCCTTTCTTATCTTTGGTTTACTTGTATTAGCTTTAGAGTATTGTTTTAATTATTTTTATTATTATTATTATCGTTTCTTCCTCATTCATTGTATTGTCTCGCATCTTATCTTTGGGCGTTTGTCTGTTTATCGTAGGAAGTTTGTGTTTGCTTAAGAAAATTTTGAGTTGTTTGAAGATTGGAAATGCTTCAAGAAGATTTGTTTGCACTCTGGTGTTGTCTTAGTTATATGTATTAAGTAGCATGAACCATCTTCATGAAATATGTTGTCCAACAGGACCTGTACGTCTTCATGAAATATATCGACCTACAGGGCCCTTCTTCATCGAATATATTGACCAGTAGGACCCCTTCTTCATCGAATATATCGACCAGTAGGACCCGTCTTTATCAAATATATTAACCTGTAAAACCCGTCTTCCTCAAATATTATCGTACGTTGGACTAAATAGTTGCTAAATACTATCCATTTTTTTTAAGGATCGGCTTGATCAATATTGGTCAATGGGACACACACACACACACACACACACACACACACACACACACACACACACACACACACACACACACACACACACACACACACACACACACACACATCAATGTGTGTGTGTGTGATCGTCAATGCTCGATCCTGCAAGCACATATAGGTGAGTACATATAGGTGAGTACACACACACACACACACACACACACACACAACACACTCACACACACACACACACACACACACACACACACACACACACACACACACACACACACACACACACACACACACACACACACACACACACACACACACACACACACACACACAAGCCAATCTGACAAACAGCAAATTGTTAAACGAAACAAAACAGGAAATAATTACATAAACCACGTAAAAAGAATCTAAACCATTCAAACAAGAATGGAAAAAAAACAGAATAAACAGAGCAAGGAACACAAAATAATAATAACGCCCATAACGAGTAAATAAGAGAAGAGAAGATTAAAAAAAAAAACACGAGAGCGAAGCGTATGTAAATGTACCCTCCCCCCTCCCCCCCCCCCACGACACCCGGCCTGTCATGCCTCGTTCACATACATCACTCGGGACCAGAACTCTAAATTTACTAAACAGGGTCGTAATGTCACCTAATAATGTGCAACACGCGTAACTCACCGGCCCTTCCAGGAACTGTGTGCGTGCGTGTGCGTGTTTGCGTGTATGTGTGTGTGTGTGTGTGTGTGTGTGTGTGTGTGTGTGTGTGTGTGTGTGTGTGTGTGTGTGTGTGTGTGTGTGTGTGTGTGTGTGTGTGTGTGTGTGTGTGCGTGCGTGTGCAACTAAATAGCAACTATTTAGTGTATGTGTGTGCGCGTGCGTGTGTGTGTGTGTGTGTGTGTGTGTGTGTGTGTGTGTGTGTGTGTGTGTGTGTGTGTGTGTGTGTGTGTGTGTGTGTGTGTGTGTGTGTGTGTGTGTGTGTGTGTGCGTGCGTGTGCGTGTGTGTGTGTGTGTGTGCGCGTGCGTGTGTGTGTGTGTGTGTGTGTGTGTGTGTGTGTGTGTGTGTGTGTGTGTGTGTGTGTGTGTGTGTGTGTGTGTGTGTGTATCACAACCAGTACAAGACACGTGTGTGTGTGTGTGTGTGTGTGTGTGTGTGTGTGTGTGTGTGTGTGTGTGTATCACAACCAGTACAAGACACGTGTGTGTGTGTGTGTGTGTGTGTGTGTGTGTGTGTGTGTGTGTGTGTGTGTGTGTGTGTGTGTGTGTGTGTGTTTAATATGGCCCGAGAGACGGCCAGCTCGGGGAAGGAATGACGCTAACAACAGCAGATAATTCAAGATAACTATGATAGCAGTTAGCCAGAGAATTCTGAACCACGAATTGCTTGAATAACGTCGAAAATCGTGCTTTTATTTACGTTTATTGACTTATAGGAGCTAGTCTGGCTGTCAGCTAAGGGTATAGGCAGCTTTGAAAACCCAATTGTTCATCTATGAGCAGCTTCTATAGCTGCCAGCTAAAGCTACACGGCAGCTTGGAGAGCCAGCAGCTCGTTCGAGAGCAGCTTGGCATAGCAGTCATCTGAGCGAACGAGAGGGATGGCCAGGTTAGACTAAGAACAAAGACTAATGGCACAATTGCCTCACTGGTAATGAGGGGTACGACCAGAGCGAGCTACAGCGACTCCACGACATGTTCTCCACCTGTTCTCGACATGTTCTCCACCTGTTCTCGACATGTTCTTCACCTGTTCTTCAGACCCGTGTATATATTGGACAACCCCATCCCCCCCCCCCCAGAACGCGGTGCACGATAAGTTAACAACCGCGCTCACAACACGTCCAAAACATGTATGAGCGAGCGTACAGATGCGTGCACGAGTGTACAACAGGTGTACAGATGTGTGCACGAGTGTAGAACAGGTGTACAACGCCATACTTACACTACATTCAAGACGCGTTGAACACTAGAGGCCTAGAGGCTCCTAGTGATGACTGGTGAACACTAGAGGCTCCTAGAGGTAACTGGGGTGCACAAAGGTCTCTGTCCAGGGGACCATCTCAGTCCTGTCCAACGAGCGCACCCAGGTCCTGTCTACTGATCACACTCTAGTCCTGTCCAACACGTGAACCTGACGTCTCTCCGCTGAACAAAATGAAGTCATTAGAATAGAATTTATTATATCTAATTGCTTTTGTCACGGTAGCGACGGAGGGTGATATCTGGTGCACGCGTTGCACTGTGCAACATACCCCTCCCCCCCTTGCTGGTCAGCTCAGCATACACATACACACACACACACACACACACACACACACACACACACACACACACACACACACACACACACACACACACACACACACACACACACACACACACGACACACACACACACACCCCACCCTACAACACACACATACACCCCCCCCCCCTCACGACACCCCCTTCCCCTACCCCAAACAAAAAACACACATCACCAACACCTTCACAGGTTCACCAGTTCACCCTCTTCAATTTTCGACAACATACAGCTGCATAAATCGCCCGACTACATAAAACATTTTTGCGCAGTAATTATACTTGATAAGCCCCGCTGCGCCGTGGCCACCTTTTAACCCGGCTTAAGTTAGTTGTAAATTACCGTTCATTATTTACAGTGGTTTTTTTTTCTGTGCCCTGCGAAGCTTAGAATGCCGGAGGTGGAACCGCACGTACTTGGAGGCGCTCGGCTTTCCTCTACGGCGTCCGTCAACCAGGCAACACCACGCTATTAGGGACGTTTTTGCTACCACGGCAGGTGGCTGTAATTCCCTTTACTAATACGACATGAACGACCAGTTGATGGAGGAATAAGACTTGCTTTGTTGAAGTGGTTGATAGGGGGTCCAGACGGCAAGTGGAATGGTCGTAAAACAGATCAACAGAGTAAAAAGGAATAGAGGCACGCTTGAGAGAGGGAAAAAAAAGTGTTGTTTTGTTGATGTTTGGTCAATATAGGGGTGAGTGTACAGGCGCGTGTTCAGGTCTGAAGGTGCACAAGTAATGCATCTACAATTATTCGCAAGAAGCTGCACGGAACGAGGCAAAAACTACTGCAGTTGCACGAATTGCTTCATGGTTGGGACTGAGGTGCCCTGCGAGCAGTGATGGTTGGCGGGCAGGATAAGCAGTGGTGGTGATGGTGGTAGTGGTGCAGGACAGAGTTCAGGCAGACGGGGAAACTCCTAGTCTTCCAAGCACCATTGAGGAACCCTAATATCTGTTGACACGAGAGTCAGGTCAGAGCAAACACACGCGCATGGCTCCCAAACACACTCGTGGCCCCCAAACACGCGCGTGGGTCCCAAAACGAGAAGTTTCATCATCCGGTGAGACGGGTTGGTGGCTTAGCTTGTTGGTGAGGTTCTGTAGTGTGTGGTAATATTGTCTATTCAAATATTAAGATTGGTTGTGTAAGCTGTTTACTCATTGATCTATAAATCCCTTCCCCACTAAACCTGACCCCTTGACCAAGAAACCCTGAGACCATTAGGTCCGCCGGGCTGCTAAAGACTCAGACCAATAGACTTCTCGGACCATTAGAACCCCAGACCACTTAATCCATACAATAATGCCTCTCCTATTTTCTTACTAGTCCACCAGGCCACTAGATTCGAAGATTTAACTAAACCCATTGATCACAGGTTGAGCCCCTCGTAGCCCATTTGATTTTTCAAATCACTATAGACACCTTCTAACCACTAACCCATTGGATTACTAATCCTTCTAAACCACTAACTCCTGGATCAATAGACCTCCAGGGTCACTAGATTTTTGTTCCTCTTTTTCCCTATCTCCTAAACATCTTCCCCTGCTCTTGTAATCCCGTTCTCCCAGCGCTGATATCCTTCTGCCTCCTGTTATCATATTATTTGCCTGTGGGATATCATCGCGCCCATGTGGGAGTCGTGCGCGAGCCCTCTCCGCGAATGGTGAGGTCTTACGCAATTATTTATACGAATGTGTATGATTTAATCCTTAAGTATAAAAATTGATCACCTAAAGGGAGAAAAATTGGTTCCTAATAGGACGTGACTTCCCATGTTGCATCACGTGGCGTGTCTAAGCCAATGGGGAGAGGTGATACTAATGGGTAGCTGTGATTGGATGAGCGAGGAAAAATAAACCATTCGTGAAGAGCCTGGTTGTATAATGATAAAGTCCTTGAATGAGATTGACTCTTCATAGATGATTTGATGTCTAATCTGGTCAGGAGCAGCCATTCTCTCCGGAGCTTTCAAAGAAATATGAAATTATTGTATTTATTGTTTGATGGTGAAGCAGTAGGATGGATGAGGTCACTAAGAGCTGCTGTCATGACGCCATGGTTGGTGTTCCTTAAAACCAATTCACTCACAGCTATGGGAACTATGTCTTGTGTTCGAGCAGACATTAGAAGTCTGCCCGGAGAGAAATTGTGTGGATTAGTCTGCTTTGTGAGCTAAGATCTCTGTGGGGATCTTGAAGAAAGACCAATGCCTCTCTTTATCTACATTTGCACGAACCAAGACGCAACATAAGTTGCTTTGTAGATGACATCAGGAAACAAGTTAATATCTCTACGGGGTGTACTTTTCACAAGCCAGCATTAGCTGCCTGGTCATT
Organism: Procambarus clarkii; assembly: GCF_020424385.1. NCBI lineage: Eukaryota > Metazoa > Arthropoda > Malacostraca > Decapoda > Cambaridae > Procambarus > Procambarus clarkii. The sequence continues at coordinate 15,512 of NW_025554890.1, read as the reverse complement.
CCGGGGAGTTGAACCAGCCACTCAACGACAGCAACAGTGGAGGAGACATGACTATAAGTATCACCGGTTAATTATTCATGTCTACTGTAATCTTGTGTGATGTACAGTTGACGACCAGCCGTCATGACGAATGATGGACGCGTAGGATAGAAGCATATGATACACGCGTGGGGTGGAGGCATGGGCTAGACGGACAGAGTGGAGGCAAAGGATAGACGCATGGGGTCTCTCCTCTTCCACCCCACCCCACCCCTCCCCAGTGACTCACCGTAATGGGGGTGGGGTAAATGGGTGCAGGGAATGTCGCCATTAGCAAAGGAGGTCTGCAAGGAGGCCACAGGCGAGTAAATTCAAGGTAGAAGCCCCCCCCAGTCATCAGTAAAGAGCAGCGAGCTGTGAATAATGTACTGACTCCAATATCTAGTCTTGGCCGCGAGGAGTAAGGAGGCGCCGGGATGGGACGCAAGCTGGAAGGGTGACAGGTGGGAAGGGGGAGACTGGGGCGTAGGTGGGAAAGGGGTATATGTGGGTAGAATTAGTGGTATGTGTGTCTAGATACACAGGCAAGTGCGTAGGTAGTTGATAAATAGGTCAGCAAACAGAGAGGAAGAACGTGTAAATGTATGTTCTTTCCATTCACCTGAAGTTTGTGTATGTATATATGTATGTGTGTGTGTGTGTGTGTGTGTGTGTGTGTGTGTGTGTGTGTGTGTGTGTGTGTGTGTGTGTGTGTGTGTGTGTGTATGTGTGTGTGTGTGTGTGTGTGTGTGTGTGTGTGTGTGTGTGTGTGTGTGTGTGTGTGTGTGTGTGTGTGTGTGTGTGTGTGTGTGTGTGTGTGTGTGTGTGTGTGTGTGTGTGTGTGTGTGTAATTTATGTCTATATATATAGTTCATATGGAAGTAATATTAATAGTTTGATAGTGAAATATGGGTGGTGTTGTCCGTAGAGTTTCAGTATAGAGTTTCTGTTTCCAAATTACCCATCAGCCAATTGGATAATTTTGTCATGTACTATTTAATTAAAACTAACAGTATGGGTACCTGCACATGAACAGGTACACGTTCTGGTGAAGGTACAGATGTACAGATAAGGGTACAGTTACAGCCTCGTTTAACGGTACAGACAGTAGCCCAAATAATTATATATATCAACAACGATGATTTATTGATGATGTTGATTAACATCGTTGATATCAAGGATGATGATATCAACTTTGATATATTTATCATCAACGATGATGATAAAGTACAGTGTTGATAAAGATGAAGGCCTTCTGTATATGAGTGATTAAAACCTTTCACCGGCAAAAAACAACCAATGTTTCGATTCGTTTTTTTTTTTCGTTATGACTGAAATTAGGTTTTGCAATGGTTTGCTAGGGATGGTGGTAGTGGTGGTAGGTAGTGGTGGGCCTACTGCTGGTGGTGGTGGTGGTGGTGGTGGTGCTGGGAATAGCAGTTGTGCTTCCCTAACACAACTTACCTATCCGTGACTATTAGTGTGTGAGGTTTATAGTGCTTTTTCCTCCGCCTTCTTGCATGTTGTATACGAACCGTCTTAGTGAACCTCTTCGCTACTGGTGTCTGCACGAAAGGAACAAGAAACATCTGTTTGACAGCCTCTTCTGATGCCACATGTTTGACAGCTTGACGGAAGGAGCCGAAGCTAAACCAATTGGGAGAGTTCACCATCGAAACCAATTTGGGGGTTCTCCATCCTACACATTCAAATTAGAGCAATCGAATTCCAACATCTTTCACAGATTTTCATCGGTGTCTCTATTCTTAACATTTTATTAACTGAATTCTATATCAGATTCTTTCAACATGTTGTAACTGAAATATATTATATCTTGATGTGTTTATTGCCTTTTTCTGAACATCTGAACTCCGTGGTAAGGCATTGGGCATCATTCAGCATTCAGGAGAGAATTAGACATTTGACACTTATTTTGATGAGTGAAGGAGAGAATTCTAAGCGTGTCACTCATCAATGACCAATACTTACTAAAAAAAATAAAAAAATTAAAATCCAAATTGTTCTTCCAATTAACCTGTGCATTTGCAAACAATTGTGCGATGCAATTTTGTGAATGCAAGGGAACTGATATGTAAATTATTGACAAGGTGAAATGAGTTTTATGCGCACGGACAGTTGCAAATATAGACCGACAGACAGACAGAGAATCGTACACAAAAAAGGGGGGACAAACGTAGACACAGTGAGAGAAAGACAGACGTGAGTGACCGATCAACGTGATTGCCTGTTTTCGATGCAATGGAATAATTGTTCTCTGTCAATCAGTCGCTGACAGCCAGTGAAATTTCACCTGTCATGTGTATATGTAGGAAAATAGCACGCTGAACGCGCACGCACGCACGCACGCACTCAAGCACACACACACACACACACACACACACACACACACACACACACACACACACACACACACACACACACACACACACACACACACACACACACACACACATCACACATTGCTACACTGAAAGAATGGGAGCTTCTACATCAGATAACCAATATCAGATAACCTTCTACATCAGATAACCAATATCAGATAACCTACATCAGATAACCATGAACCTATCACAGTCCAAGAGCTTGAACTTACTCTCGCTCTTACATAAGAGCTGCCTCGTTTGGGCCAGTAGGCCTCCTGCAGCTTCCTTTAATCCCTAAGCAAGTAAGAATAAACAGGTAACCGTAGAGTTTGACAGTTTGACAGCTTCTGTTTGTTTGACAGTTTGACAGCTGCTCACACGATGAACCAGATCCTCTACGATGACACAAACCAATATACTTCCACCAACATCAGACACCAAGCAGATGAATATCAGAATACTCTTCAGTAACGGAGAGAAGAATAATTTCACCACGCAATGTATAATGTGAGTTTGACTATTTCTATAGTACGTAGCACAGGCATGGAGTCCCCCAACCACCAAAAAAGACACAAAAACACATTTCTTTTGTTGTACTAACAGTAGTGAACAAGTGGAAGTAATAATAATAACAAAGCATAGAGGCAATGTTCATTGCTTTAAAAGTATACAAGACGAGGAATGACGGTGTTGCGGCTCACTGCAATATTGAACCGTCTGATGGAGGTGTTCTGTGTCTGATAACGCCTGTGTTTACAGTCTACAGTCTTTAGACTGGAGGGCATGCACGAGACTTGCCCTTGCATGCACGAGACTTGCCCTTGCATGCACGAGATAATAATCATAGATAACAAGTCTAGATAACCTCACCCTGATCTTGTCAGTGCTACCAACGTCTAGATAACCCGCACCTAGATCTCGTCAGTGCTACCAACACCTAGATAACTTCACCTCGAGCTTTTGGATCGTGTCAGCAGTTATATAATATTCATCGATGAAGCGTTATGCAATGATCTATCTCTTTTACTCCTCAGGATACACGCTGTCTCTGGCGTAGCTGCGCCTGGCGTATCTGCGCCTGGCGTAACATGAATGCAAGATTATCAAGTCTTTCGTTCTCTGATGGCAAAATATGACCCATCGCCGTTTTCAGTAATTGGCATATTTTCGGTATAAAAAGTCGTAATTTGAAAATGAAAATAGGTGCAGAGAGTCAGAATTCGGCTCAAAAATCACGCTCAGGAGTCAAATTTCGGACATTTCAGACATTTTGAAAACTGCAGGGGGGTTTGGGCAAAATATGACCCATCGCCGTTTTCAGTAATTGGCATATTTTCGGTATAAAAAGTCGTAATTTGAAAATGGAAATAGGTGCAGAGAGTGAGAATTCGGCTCAAAAATCACGCTCAGGAGTCAAATTTCGGACATTTCAGACATTTTGAAAACTGCAGGGGGGTTTGGGCAAAATATGACCCATCGCCGTTTTCAGTAATTGGCATATTTTCGGTATAAAAAGTCGTAATTTGAAAATGAAAATAGGTGCAGAGAGTCAGAATTCGGCTCAAAAATCACGCTCAGGAGTCAAATTTCGGACATTTCAGACATTTTGAAAACTGCAGGGGGTTTGGGCAAAATATGACCCATCGCCGTTTTCAGTAATTGGCATATTTTCGGTATAAAAAGTCGTAATTTGAAAATGAAAATAGGTGCAGAGAGTCAGAATTCGGCTCAAAAATCACGCTCAGGAGTCAAATTTCGGACATTTCAGACATTTTGAAAACTGCAGGGGGGTTTGGGCAAAATATGACCCATCGCCGTTTTCAGTAATTGGCATATTTTCGGTATAAAAAGTCGTAATTTGAAAATGAAAATAGGTGCAGAGAGTCAGAATTCGGCTCAAAAATCACGCTCAGGAGTCAAATTTCGGACATTTCAGACATTTTGAAAACTGCAGGGGGGTTTGGGCAAAATATGACCCATCGCCGTTTTCAGTAATTGGCATATTTTCGGTATAAAAAGTCGTAATTTGAAAATGAAAATAGGTGCAGAGAGTCAGAATTCGGCTCAAAAATCACGCTCAGGAGTCAAATTTCGGACATTTCAGACATTTTGAAAACTGCAGGGGGGTTTGGGCAAAATATGACCCATCGCCGTTTTCAGTAATTGGCATATTTTCGGTATAAAAAGTCGTAATTTGAAAATGAAAATAGGTGCAGAGAGTCAGAATTCGGCTCAAAAATCACGCTCAGGAGTCAAATTTCGGACATTTCAGACATTTTGAAAACTGCAGGGGGGTTTGGGCAAAATATGACCCATCGCCGTTTTCAGTAATTGGCATATTTTCGGTATAAAAAGTCGTAATTTGAAAATGAAAATAGGTGCAGAGAGTCAGAATTCGGCTCAAAAATCACGCTCAGGAGTCAAATTTCGGACATTTCAGACATTTTGAAAACTGCAGGGGGGTTTGGGCAAAATATGACCCATCGCCGTTTTCAGTAATTGGCATATTTTCGGTATAAAAAGTCGTAATTTGAAAATGAAAATAGGTGCAGAGAGTCAGAATTCGGCTCAAAAATCACGCTCAGGAGTCAAATTTCGGACATTTCAGACATTTTGAAAACTGCAGGGGGGTTTGGGCAAAATATGACCCATCGCCGTTTTCAGTAATTGGCATATTTTCGGTATAAAAAGTCGTAATTTGAAAATGAAAATAGGTGCAGAGAGTCAGAATTCGGCTCAAAAATCACGCTCAGGAGTCAAATTTCGGACATTTCAGACATTTTGAAAACTGCAGGGGGGTTTGGGCAAAATATGACCCATCGCCGTTTTCAGTAATTGGCATATTTTCGGTATAAAAAGTCGTAATTTGAAAATGAAAATAGGTGCAGAGAGTCAGAATTCGGCTCAAAAATCACGCTCAGGAGTCAAATTTCGGACATTTCAGACATTTTGAAAACTGCAGGGGGGTTTGGGCAAAATATGACCCATCGCCGTTTTCAGTAATTGGCATATTTTCGGTATAAAAAGTCGTAATTTGAAAATGAAAATAGGTGCAGAGAGTCAGAATTCGGCTCAAAAATCACGCTCAGGAGTCAAATTTCGGACATTTCAGACATTTTGAAAACTGCAGGGGGTTTGGGCAAAATATGACCCATCGCCGTTTTCAGTAATTGGCATATTTTCGGTATAAAAAGTCGTAATTTGAAAATGAAAATAGGTGCAGAGAGTCAGAATTCGGCTCAAAAATCACGCTCAGGAGTCAAATTTCGGACATTTCAGACATTTTGAAAACTGCAGGGGGGTTTGGGCAAAATATGACCCATCGCCGTTTTCAGTAATTGGCATATTTTCGGTATAAAAAGTCGTAATTTGAAAATGAAAATAGGTGCAGAGAGTCAGAATTCGGCTCAAAAATCACGCTCAGGAGTCAAATTTCGGACATTTCAGACATTTTGAAAACTGCAGGGGGGTTTGGGCAAAATATGACCCATCGCCGTTTTCAGTAATTGGCATATTTTCGGTATAAAAAGTCGTAATTTGAAAATGAAAATAGGTGCAGAGAGTCAGAATTCGGCTCAAAAATCACGCTCAGGAGTCAAATTTCGGACATTTCAGACATTTTGAAAACTGCAGGGGGTTTGGGCAAAATATGACCCATCGCCGTTTTCAGTAATTGGCATATTTTCGGTATAAAAAGTCGTAATTTGAAAATGAAAATAGGTGCAGAGAGTCAGAATTCGGCTCAAAAATCACGCTCAGGAGTCAAATTTCGGACATTTCAGACATTTTGAAAACTGCAGGGGGGTTTGGGCAAAATATGACCCATCGCCGTTTTCAGTAATTGGCATATTTTCAGTATAAAAAGTCGTAATTTGAAAATGAAAATAGGTGCAGAGAGTCAGAATTCGGCTCAAAAATCACGCTCAGGAGTCAAATTTCGGACATTTCAGACATTTTGAAAACTGCAGGGGGTTTGGGCAAAATATGACCCATCGCCGTTTTCAGTAATTGGCATATTTTCGGTATAAAAAGTCGTAATTTGAAAATGAAAATAGGTGCAGAGAGTCAGAATTCGGCTCAAAAATCACGCTCAGGAGTCAAATTTCGGACATTTCAGACATTTTGAAAACTGCAGGGGGGTTTGGGCCAAATATGACCCATCGCCGTTTTCAGTAATTGGCATATTTTCGGTATAAAAAGTCGTAATTTGAAAATGAAAATAGGTGCAGAGAGTCTGTATTCAGCTCAAAAATCACGCTCAGGAGTCAAATTTCGGACATTTAAGACATTTTGAAAACTGCAGGGGGTTTGGGCAAAATATGACCCATCGCCGTTTTCAGTAATTGGCATATTTTCGGTATAAAAAGTCGTAATTTGAAAATGAAAATAGGTGCAGAGAGTCAGAATTCGGCTCAAAAATCACGCTCAGGAGTCAAATTTCGGACATTTCAGACATTTTGAAAACTGCAGGGGGGTTTGGGCAAAATATGACCCATCGCCGTTTTCAGTAATTGGCATATTTTCGGTATAAAAAGTCGTAATTTGAAAATGAAAATAGGTGCAGAGAGTCAGAATTCGGCTCAAAAATCACGCTCAGGAGTCAAATTTCGGACATTTCAGACATTTTGAAAACTGCAGGGGGGTTTGGGCAAAATATGACCCATCGCCGTTTTCAGTAATTGGCATATTTTCGGTATAAAAAGTCGTAATTTGAAAATGAAAATAGGTGCAGAGAGTCAAAATTCGGCTCAAAATCACGCTCAGGAGTCAAATTTCGGACATTTCAGACATTTTGAAAACTGCAGGGGGGTTTGGGCAAAATATGACCCATCGCCGTTTTCAGTAATTGGCATATTTTCGGTATAAAAAGTCGTAATTTGAAAATGAAAATAGGTGCAGAGAGTCAGAATTCGGCTCAAAATCACGCTCAGGAGTCAAATTTTGGACATTTCAGACATTTTGAAAACTGCAGGGGGGTTTGGGCAAAATATGACCCATCGCCGTTTTCAGTAATTGGCATATTTTCGGTATAAAAAGTCGTAATTTGAAAATGAAAATAGGTGCAGAGAGTCAGAATTCGGCTCAAAAATCACGCTCAGGAGTCAAATTTCGGACATTTCAGACATTTTGAAAACTGCAGGGGGGTTTGGGCAAAATATGACCCATCGCCGTTTTCAGTAATTGGCATATTTTCGGTATAAAAAGTCGTAATTTGAAAATGAAAATAGGTGCAGAGAGTCAGAATTCGGCTCAAAAATCACGCTCAGGAGTCAAATTTCGGACATTTCAGACATTTTGAAAACTGCAGGGGGGTTTGGGCAAAATATGACCCATCGCCGTTTTCAGTAATTGGCATATTTTCGGTATAAAAAGTCGTAATTTGAAAATGAAAATAGGTGCAGAGAGTCAGAATTCGGCTCAAAAATCACGCTCAGGAGTCAAATTTCGGACATTTCAGACATTTTGAAAACTGCAGGGGGGTTTGGGCAAAATATGACCCATCGCCGTTTTCAGTAATTGGCATATTTTCGGTATAAAAAGTCGTAATTTGAAAATGAAAATAGGTGCAGAGAGTCAGAATTCGGCTCAAAAATCACGCTCAGGAGTCAAATTTCGGACATTTCAGACATTTTGAAAACTGCAGGGGGTTTTGGGCAAAATATGACCCATCGCCGTTTTCAGTAATTGGCATATTTTCGGTATAAAAAGTCGTAATTTGAAAATGAAAATAGGTGCAGAGAGTCAGAATTCGGCTCAAAAATCACGCTCAGGAGTCAAATTTCGGACATTTCAGACATTTTGAAAACTGCAGGGGGGTTTGGGCAAAATATGACCCATCGCCGTTTTCAGTAATTGGCATATTTTCGGTATAAAAAGTCGTAATTTGAAAATGAAAATAGGTGCAGAGAGTCAGAATTCGGCTCAAAAATCACGCTCAGGAGTCAAATTTCGGACATTTCAGACATTTTGAAAACTGCAGGGGGGTTTGGGCAAAATATGACCCATCGCCGTTTTCAGTAATTGGCATATTTTCGGTATAAAAAGTCGTAATTTGAAAATGAAAATAGGTGCAGAGAGTCAGAATTCGGCTCAAAAATCACGCTCAGGAGTCAAATTTCGGACATTTCAGACATTTTGAAAACTGCAGGGGGGTTTGGGCAAAATATGACCCATCGCCGTTTTCAGTAATTGGCATATTTTCGGTATAAAAAGTCGTAATTTGAAAATGAAAATAGGTGCAGAGAGTCAGAATTCGGCTCAAAAATCACGCTCAGGAGTCAAATTTCGGACATTTCAGACATTTTGAAAACTGCAGGGGGGTTTGGGCAAAATATGACCCATCGCCGTTTTCAGTAATTGGCATATTTTCGGTATAAAAAGTCGTAATTTGAAAATGAAAATAGGTGCAGAGAGTCAGAATTCGGCTCAAAAATCACGCTCAGGAGTCAAATTTCGGACATTTCAGACATTTTGAAAACTGCAGGGGGTTTGGGCAAAATATGACCCATCGCCGTTTTCAGTAATTGGCATATTTTCGGTATAAAAAGTCGTAATTTGAAAATGAAAATAGGTGCAGAGAGTCAGAATTCGGCTCAAAAATCACGCTCAGGAGTCAAATTTCGGACATTTCAGACATTTTGAAAACTGCAGGGGGGTTTGGGCAAAATATGACCCATCGCCGTTTTCAGTAATTGGCATATTTTCGGTATAAAAAGTCGTAATTTGAAAATGAAAATAGGTGCAGAGAGTCAGAATTCGGCTCAAAAATCACGCTCAGGAGTCAAATTTCGGACATTTCAGACATTTTGAAAACTGCAGGGGGGTTTGGGCAAAATATGACCCATCGCCGTTTTCAGTAATTGGCATATTTTCGGTATAAAAAGTCGTAATTTGAAAATGAAAATAGGTGCAGAGAGTCAGAATTCGGCTCAAAAATCACGCTCAGGAGTCAAATTTCGGACATTTCAGACATTTTGAAAACTGCAGGGGGTTTGGGCAAAATATGACCCATCGCCGTTTTCAGTAATTGGCATATTTTCGGTATAAAAAGTCGTAATTTGAAAATGAAAATAGGTGCAGAGAGTCAGAATTCGGCTCAAAAATCACGCTCAGGAGTCAAATTTCGGACATTTCAGACATTTTGAAAACTGCAGGGGGGTTTGGGCAAAATATGACCCATCGCCGTTTTCAGTAATTGGCATATTTTCGGTATAAAAAGTCGTAATTTGAAAATGAAAATAGGTGCAGAGAGTCAGAATTCGGCTCAAAAATCACGCTCAGGAGTCAAATTTCGGACATTTCAGACATTTTGAAAACTGCAGGGGGGTTTGGGCAAAATATGACCCATCGCCGTTTTCAGTAATTGGCATATTTTCGGTATAAAAAGTCGTAATTTGAAAATGAAAATAGGTGCAGAGAGTCAGAATTCGGCTCAAAAATCACGCTCAGGAGTCAAATTTCGGACATTTCAGACATTTTGAAAACTGCAGGGGGGTTTGGGCAAAATATGACCCATCGCCGTTTTCAGTAATTGGCATATTTTCGGTATAAAAAGTCGTAATTTGAAAATGAAAATAGGTGCAGAGAGTCAGAATTCGGCTCAAAATCACGCTCAGGAGTCAAATTTCGGACATTTCAGACATTTTGAAAACTGCAGGGGGGTTTGGGCAAAATATGACCCATCGCCGTTTTCAGTAATTGGCATATTTTCGGTATAAAAAGTCGTAATTTGAAAATGAAAATAGGTGCAGAGAGTCAGAATTCGGCTCAAAATCACGCTCAGGAGTCAAATTTCGGACATTTCAGACATTTTGAAAACTGCAGGGGGGTTTGGGCAAAATATGACCCATCGCCGTTTTCAGTAATTGGCATATTTTCGGTATAAAAAGTCGTAATTTGAAAATGAAAATAGGTGCAGAGAGTCAGAATTCGGCTCAAAAATCACGCTCAGGAGTCAAATTTCGGACATTTCAGACATTTTGAAAACTGCAGGGGGGTTTGGGCAAAATATGACCCATCGCCGTTTTCAGTAATTGGCATATTTTCGGTATAAAAAGTCGTAATTTGAAAATGAAAATAGGTGCAGAGAGTCAGAATTCGGCTCAAAAATCACGCTCAGGAGTCAAATTTCGGACATTTCAGACATTTTGAAAACTGCAGGGGGGTTTGGGCAAAATATGACCCATCGCCGTTTTCAGTAATTGGCATATTTTCGGTATAAAAAGTCGTAATTTGAAAATGAAAATAGGTGCAGAGAGTCAGAATTCGGCTCAAAAATCACGCTCAGGAGTCAAATTTCGGACATTTCAGACATTTTGAAAACTGCAGGGGGGTTTGGGCAAAATATGACCCATCGCCGTTTTCAGTAATTGGCATATTTTCGGTATAAAAAGTCGTAATTTGAAAATGAAAATAGGTGCAGAGAGTCAGAATTCGGCTCAAAAATCACGCTCAGGAGTCAAATTTCGGACATTTCAGACATTTTGAAAACTGCAGGGGGTTTGGGCAAAATATGACCCATCGCCGTTTTCAGTAATTGGCATATTTTCGGTATAAAAAGTCGTAATTTGAAAATGAAAATAGGTGCAGAGAGTCAGAATTCGGCTCAAAAATCACGCTCAGGAGTCAAATTTCGGACATTTCAGACATTTTGAAAACTGCAGGGGGGTTTGGGCAAAATATGACCCATCGCCGTTTTCAGTAATTGGCATATTTTCGGTATAAAAAGTCGTAATTTGAAAATGAAAATAGGTGCAGAGAGTCAGAATTCGGCTCAAAAATCACGCTCAGGAGTCAAATTTCGGACATTTCAGACATTTTGAAAACTGCAGGGGGGTTTGGGCAAAATATGACCCATCGCCGTTTTCAGTAATTGGCATATTTTCGGTATAAAAAGTCGTAATTTGAAAATGAAAATAGGTGCAGAGAGTCAGAATTCGGCTCAAAAATCACGCTCAGGAGTCAAATTTCGGACATTTCAGACATTTTGAAAACTGCAGGGGGGTTTGGGCAAAATATGACCCATCGCCGTTTTCAGTAATTGGCATATTTTCGGTATAAAAAGTCGTAATTTGAAAATGAAAATAGGTGCAGAGAGTCAGAATTCGGCTCAAAAATCACGCTCAGGAGTCAAATTTCGGACATTTCAGACATTTTGAAAACTGCAGGGGGGTTTGGGCAAAATATGACCCATCGCCGTTTTCAGTAATTGGCATATTTTCGGTATAAAAAGTCGTAATTTGAAAATGAAAATAGGTGCAGAGAGTCAGAATTCGGCTCAAAAATCACGCTCAGGAGTCAAATTTCGGACATTTCAGACATTTTGAAAACTGCAGGGGGGTTTGGGCAAAATATGACCCATCGCCGTTTTCAGTAATTGGCATATTTTCGGTATAAAAAGTCGTAATTTGAAAATGAAAATAGGTGCAGAGAGTCAGAATTCGGCTCAAAAATCACGCTCAGGAGTCAAATTTCGGACATTTCAGACATTTTGAAAACTGCAGGGGGGTTTGGGCAAAATATGACCCATCGCCGTTTTCAGTAATTGGCATATTTTCGGTATAAAAAGTCGTAATTTGAAAATGAAAATAGGTGCAGAGAGTCAGAATTCGGCTCAAAAATCACGCTCAGGAGTCAAATTTCGGACATTTCAGACATTTTGAAAACTGCAGGGGGGTTTGGGCAAAATATGACCCATCGCCGTTTTCAGTAATTGGCATATTTTCGGTATAAAAAGTCGTAATTTGAAAATGAAAATAGGTGCAGAGAGTCAGAATTCGGCTCAAAAATCACGCTCAGGAGTCAAATTTCGGACATTTCAGACATTTTGAAAACTGCAGGGGGGTTTGGGCAAATATGACCCATCGCCGTTTTCAGTAATTGGCATATTTTCGGTATAAAAAGTCGTAATTTGAAAATGAAAATAGGTGCAGAGAGTCAGAATTCGGCTCAAAAATCACGCTCAGGAGTCAAATTTCGGACATTTCAGACATTTTGAAAACTGCAGGGGGGTTTGGGCAAAATATGACCCATCGCCGTTTTCAGTAATTGGCATATTTTCGGTATAAAAAGTCGTAATTTGAAAATGAAAATAGGTGCAGAGAGTCAGAATTCGGCTCAAAAATCACGCTCAGGAGTCAAATTTCGGACATTTCAGACATTTTGAAAACTGCAGGGGGGTTTGGGCAAAATATGACCCATCGCCGTTTTCAGTAATTGGCATATTTTCGGTATAAAAAGTCGTAATTTGAAAATGAAAATAGGTGCAGAGAGTCAGAATTCGGCTCAAAATCACGCTCAGGAGTCAAATTTCGGACATTTCAGACATTTTGAAAACTGCAGGGGGGTTTGGGCAAAATATGACCCATCGCCGTTTTCAGTAATTGGCATATTTTCGGTATAAAAAGTCGTAATTTGAAAATGAAAATAGGTGCAGAGAGTCAGAATTCGGCTCAAAATCACGCTCAGGAGTCAAATTTCGGACATTTCAGACATTTTGAAAACTGCAGGGGGTTTGGGCAAAATATGACCCATCGCCGTTTTCAGTAATTGGCATATTTTCGGTATAAAAAGTCGTAATTTGAAAATGAAAATAGGTGCAGAGAGTCAGAATTCGGCTCAAAAATCACGCTCAGGAGTCAAATTTCGGACATTTCAGACATTTTGAAAACTGCAGGGGGGTTTGGGCAAAATATGACCCATCGCCGTTTTCAGTAATTGGCATATTTTCGGTATAAAAAGTCGTAATTTGAAAATGAAAATAGGTGCAGAGAGTCAGAATTCGGCTCAAAAATCACGCTCAGGAGTCAAATTTCGGACATTTCAGACATTTTGAAAACTGCAGGGGGGTTTGGGCAAAATATGACCCATCGCCGTTTTCAGTAATTGGCATATTTTCGGTATAAAAAGTCGTAATTTGAAAATGAAAATAGGTGCAGAGAGTCAGAATTCGGCTCAAAAATCACGCTCAGGAGTCAAATTTCGGACATTTCAGACATTTTGAAAACTGCAGGGGGGTTTGGGCAAAATATGACCCATCGCCGTTTTCAGTAATTGGCATATTTTCGGTATAAAAAGTCGTAATTTGAAAATGAAAATAGGTGCAGAGAGTCAGAATTCGGCTCAAAAATCACGCTCAGGAGTCAAATTTCGGACATTTCAGACATTTTGAAAACTGCAGGGGGGTTTGGGCAAAATATGACCCATCGCCGTTTTCAGTAATTGGCATATTTTCGGTATAAAAAGTCGTAATTTGAAAATGAAAATAGGTGCAGAGAGTCAGAATTCGGCTCAAAAATCACGCTCAGGAGTCAAATTTCGGACATTTCAGACATTTTGAAAACTGCAGGGGGGTTTGGGCAAAATATGACCCATCGCCGTTTTCAGTAATTGGCATATTTTCGGTATAAAAAGTCGTAATTTGAAAATGAAAATAGGTGCAGAGAGTCAGAATTCGGCTCAAAAATCACGCTCAGGAGTCAAATTTCGGACATTTCAGACATTTTGAAAACTGCAGGGGGGTTTGGGCAAAATATGACCCATCGCCGTTTTCAGTAATTGGCATATTTTCGGTATAAAAAGTCGTAATTTGAAAATGAAAATAGGTGCAGAGAGTCAGAATTCGGCTCAAAAATCACGCTCAGGAGTCAAATTTCGGACATTTCAGACATTTTGAAAACTGCAGGGGGGTTTGGGCAAAATATGACCCATCGCCGTTTTCAGTAATTGGCATATTTTCGGTATAAAAAGTCGTAATTTGAAAATGAAAATAGGTGCAGAGAGTCAGAATTCGGCTCAAAAATCACGCTCAGGAGTCAAATTTCGGACATTTCAGACATTTTGAAAACTGCAGGGGGGTTTGGGCAAAATATGACCCATCGCCGTTTTCAGTAATTGGCATATTTTCGGTATAAAAAGTCGTAATTTGAAAATGAAAATAGGTGCAGAGAGTCAGAATTCGGCTCAAAAATCACGCTCAGGAGTCAAATTTCGGACATTTCAGACATTTTGAAAACTGCAGGGGGGTTTGGGCAAAATATGACCCATCGCCGTTTTCAGTAATTGGCATATTTTCGGTATAAAAAGTCGTAATTTGAAAATGAAAATAGGTGCAGAGAGTCAGAATTCGGCTCAAAAATCACGCTCAGGAGTCAAATTTCGGACATTTCAGACATTTTGAAAACTGCAGGGGGGTTTGGGCAAAATATGACCCATCGCCGTTTTCAGTAATTGGCATATTTTCGGTATAAAAAGTCGTAATTTGAAAATGAAAATAGGTGCAGAGAGTCAGAATTCGGCTCAAAAATCACGCTCAGGAGTCAAATTTCGGACATTTCAGACATTTTGAAAACTGCAGGGGGGTTTGGGCAAAATATGACCCATCGCCGTTTTCAGTAATTGGCATATTTTCGGTATAAAAAGTCGTAATTTGAAAATGAAAATAGGTGCAGAGAGTCAGAATTCGGCTCAAAAATCACGCTCAGGAGTCAAATTTCGGACATTTCAGACATTTTGAAAACTGCAGGGGGGTTTGGGCAAAATATGACCCATCGCCGTTTTCAGTAATTGGCATATTTTCGGTATAAAAAGTCGTAATTTGAAAATGAAAATAGGTGCAGAGAGTCAGAATTCGGCTCAAAAATCACGCTCAGGAGTCAAATTTCGGACATTTCAGACATTTTGAAAACTGCAGGGGGGTTTGGGCAAAATATGACCCATCGCCGTTTTCAGTAATTGGCATATTTTCGGTATAAAAAGTCGTAATTTGAAAATGAAAATAGGTGCAGAGAGTCAGAATTCGGCTCAAAAATCACGCTCAGGAGTCAAATTTCGGACATTTCAGACATTTTGAAAACTGCAGGGGGGTTTGGGCAAAATATGACCCATCGCCGTTTTCAGTAATTGGCATATTTTCGGTATAAAAAGTCGTAATTTGAAAATGAAAATAGGTGCAGAGAGTCAGAATTCGGCTCAAAAATCACGCTCAGGAGTCAAATTTCGGACATTTCAGACATTTTGAAAACTGCAGGGGGGTTTGGGCAAAATATGACCCATCGCCGTTTTCAGTAATTGGCATATTTTCGGTATAAAAAGTCGTAATTTGAAAATGAA
>NW_025554889.1:95000-97113 GCF_020424385.1 Procambarus clarkii | reverse complement strand
CCCATTCATGTGTCAAGGAACCGTAAGGATGGGGGTCGCAGACCCCATCCCAGTGAAGATGATAAGAGACACCGGGGCTGACTTTACCCTGGTAAGTGAAACCCTGTTCCCCGAGGGGTTACAAGAGTACCAGTGTGGGGTGGCAAGTGTGGCCACTGTGGGAGGCCCAGTGAGGATGCCCCTACACCAGGTAACTTTAAATTCCGATTATGGCTGCCAGACCCTAGTGGTGGGGAGTCTGTACATCAATGCCCAAGATGGAGGCACAGGTCATTTGGGGAATGACGCGTGTGGAGGATACTGTCCTCCCGCATCTCGTGAAAGGCGAAGAGTGCCCGAACAACACGAGGAGACAGGCGAAGATTGAACGCCTGTGGGGACGAGAAGGGAATCGCACCGGTGCGATCCCAGTTTGTACTGTGACACCGAGACAACGCGAAGAACCAGGAGGTTGTGGATCTGATGGGGCTGAGGAGTCGACTGGACAGCCTGGGAACAGATCACCTCTGCGTAGGACCCAGAGAACGAGTGGAGGGCGAGAGTAGCCCGAATGGTGAGTTGCAGGTGACACTCACCAGTTCTCCAGGGGGTAAGCCGCACTCGTCTCGGAGAGTTACAGCAGGAGGAGTTCCCCAAATTGGTTAGTAAGGCCGAAGGAGGACGTGTGGGTCCTGAGAAGGCTTACTTTCCATTTATCTATATTATATATGCCATGCTATTCATGATGAAGGAACGATGGACACCAGGAGCGACCGTGAGAACGGTGAATAAAATATGTCCAGAAGTTCAAAGAACGTCTCACTAGAGCGAAGAAACTGGCTAGGAAACTCCTGAAGAAGGCGCAACGTAAGATGTCGGAGTGGTACGACAGGAGAGCTGCGCAGAGGGATTTTCAGGCCGGATCCAAAGTAATGGTTGTGCTGCCAGGTAAAGTTAGAGCGACCAAGACGCGGTTCAAGAGACCGTACCGAGTGCTGCGACGGTTGGGTCCAGTGTGTACGAGATTGGGAAGCCGGATGGACCCCGAAAGAAACAGGTGTGTCGCATGGACCGCCTGAAACCTTTCTTCATTGTGGAAGGAAGAGCCGACAAGCAGGAAGGAACGATGTCCCAAGAAACCCAGCGTAAGACGGGTCTGAGTGTACCGAGGGACCGAGAACTCCCGGAGGAGGAAAGTAAGTGGTCCAGGGCGGACGGCACCAGTCTCACCCGCACTGAGAGTCTGACAAGGATCAAGGTCAAGCACATAAAGGGGAAGGACGACGTAGTAGCGGATGCCCTATCCCGCATCCACTAACGAGACATGACTCTTATTTTAAGGAGAGGGTTATGTGACGGAGTTCCCCCCCTTATTATTCTCCCACGCCTGCAGTAAGAGTCATGTCTGCTTTTCCCAAGCGTTCTCTACGTTGCAAGCTACAATTTGATATATGGGAGAGAGTGAAGTGTTCTCGGAGAGCCGAGAAATTTGTGAAATAGTAATATTTTGGCCTGTGGTTTAGGCCCTTTAGGGAGCCAAGATGGCGCTGGCCTCTCTGATCTCCCGCCAAAACCGTGTGACGTCAGTGGCACCGGATTGGTCACCGACAGCAGTGTGGGCACCGGGAGCCAATGAAAACTTCCCGTAGCGAAAGTGACGTCACGAAGGAAGGGGGTCCAGTCCGCGCGCCGGGCTGGCGCCAGCAGTCAGACACGACACGTCATAGAGGTCGGACGTGCGACGAGTGGTCCTGTCTGTCGGACAGCTGTTTCCCACTACCGTGGATTTACGCGTCACCTGAAGTCCGCCAGTACTCTGAGAAGTCTTCCCTAGTTCATGTGTTGAACCAGAAGAGGGAATTGACGGTTATATTGAGCAACAAGTGCTCCAGTCAGGTACTGTGCCAGTAGCAGTGAAGCCGTGCAGTGACGTATGTTGACGTCTGTGGCAATTCACCAGTTCGTGACAGCGTAGTGGCTGACAGAGCCACTGGGTAGCTGAGGAAGAGAGGACTATTTGGGAAACCGAACGACTGTAGCTGAGACGTAGGCGACAGCCGTTGCTGGGAGAAGACGATGGCCAGGAGACCGACTCCAACCTTCAAGAAGTCAAGAAGGAGGACGGACCTGCAGT
>NW_025554889.1:60000-90000 GCF_020424385.1 Procambarus clarkii | reverse complement strand
TCCTGACCCCTGAGTGACTCCTGACCCCTGAGTGACTCCTGACCCCTGAGTGGCTCCTGACCCCTGAGTGGCTCCTGACCCCTGAGTGACTCCTGACCCCTGAGTGACTCCTGACCCCTGAGTGGCTCCTGACCCCTGAGTGACTCCTGACGCCTGAGTGGCTCCTGACCCCTGAGTGGCTCCTGACCCCTGAGTGGCTCCTGACCCCTGAGTGGCTCCTGACCCCTGAGTGGCACCTGGCCTCTGAGTGACTCTAACTGACCTCTGAGTGACTCTAACTGACCTCTGAGTGACTCTAACTGACCTCTGAGTGACTCCTGACCCCTGAGTGGCTCCTGGCCCCTGAGTGGCTCCTGACCCCTGAGTGGCTCCTGACCCCTGAGTGGCACCTGGCCTCTGAGTGGTTCTAACTGACCCCTGAGTGGCTCCTGACCCCTGAGTGGCACCAGGCCTCTGAGTGGCTCTAACTGACCCCTGAGTGGCTCTAACTGACCTCTGAGTGACTCCTGACCCCTGAGTGGCTCCTGACCCCTGAGTGACTCCTGACGCCTGAGTGGCTCCTGACCCCTGAGTGGCTCCTGACCCCTGAGTGGCTCCTGACCCCTGAGTGGCACCTGGCCTCTGAGTGACTCTAACTGACCTCTGAGTGACTCTAACTGACCTCTGAGTGACTCCTGACCCCTGAGTGGCTCCTGGCCTCTGAGTGGCTCCTGACCCCTGAGTGGCTCCTGACCCCTGAGTGGCACCTGGCCCCTGAGTGGTTCTAACTGACCTCTGAGTGGCTCCTGACCTCTGAGTGGCTCCTTGCCCTGGGTTTTCCTACATGAAAGAAGTTAGAAGGCGTTAAAGAAGAGAGGGTGAGAGGGGAAATTTAATACTGGGGAGAGTGAAGGACTGAAGGAAGTGAAATAAATTTAGTTAGGAGGAGGAATCAAGTGGACGTGGGAAAGAAAATTATGCATGAAGTGAGTCTGTGCAAGAGTGACAAGACACACACACACACACACACACACACACACACACACACACACACACACACACACACACACACACACACACACACATACACAAGACCAAAGAGCCAACAAAGAGCCGTTGTGAACAAGACCAAAGAGCCAAAGCTCAACCCCCGCAAGCACAATTAGGTGAGCACACACACACACACACACACACACACACACACACACACACACACACACACACACACACACACACACACACACACACACACACACACACATACACACACATAAGGCGGCCTGGTAGCCTGGTGGAGCCTGGTGGGGCCTGGCAGCCTGGTAGATAATGCGCAGGACTCGTAATTCTGTGGCGCGGGTTCGATTCCCGCACCAGGCAGAAACAAATGGGCAAAGTTTCTTTCACCCTGAATGCCCCTATTACCTAGCAGTACCTAGGAGTTAGTCAGCTGTCACGGGCTGCTTCCTGGGGTGTGTGTGTGTGTGTGTGTGGTGTGAAAAAAAGTAGTAGTAGAAACAGTTGATTGACAGTTGAGTCGAGGCGGGCCGACAGAACAGAGTTCAACCCCGCAAGCACAACTAGGTGAATACAACTAGGTGAATACACACACACGTCAGAGTAGTTAAAAGATGAAATTCATTAGGTAGTGATGTGGTGGAGCCAGACTCCGTACACAGTTTCATACATAGATATGATAGAGCCCAATATATAAGCCCAGGAACCTGTATACCAGGTGATTGACAGTTGAGAGGCGGACCGAAAGAGCAGAGCTCAACCCCCGCAAGCACAACTGGGTGAACACACACGCACACACCCTCTGGTCCACCACTAGATAAGGCTCGAGGTCAGGAGACGGAAATACACCACAGGAGAAAACACCGCTCAAAACACTTGTCAACAAGTCTCCAGGGACGGCGGTCTACCTCCAGACGAAAGCCTCATTAGGGTCCAGAAACCTGAGTAAGAAGGGTGTTGATATCTGAGTAAGAGGGTATCACGTTGCCCCCTAAATTACTATTACTTTGGGGTGCGTAGTTATTATAAACAAGGCAAGCAAACACCACTCGCGCTGCTACCTTCACTGGTCACCAAGCTTTTTAGGAATTCACTCGGTCACTCCTTTAGTTCTAGGGGGAAACAGAGTGACGACACACAAGCGGGAACCATCAGCTCAGTCTACCTGCCGTCCTGAACCCACCACATCCACCACTGAACATACAGGTGACTTCCTCTTCCCCCCATTGCATACTCGGGTGTCCTCTTCTCGAACCTCACCACTCCATTATCAGTTCCCACTGTTGTGCTTCAATCCCGCGTTATCTGAATGCAGGATAGTGTATTCACAAGCCGTGTTTGTTAAATCAAATGTCACGTTTACACACCAACCCGTCTTCTTAAAAATAACGTCACTTTTCGCTGGTATGCGCGCTATGGCCAAATTTGGACGTAATTTGAAATGAAATCGACTCACAAAAGTGACGTACTGTTCCGTTTTCTGTTTGAGTCGTCCGGCCTACTCGGCAAGCTTAGAAGAGGAAACTTTCCATTGACGTTTTTCACACCATTTTGAAACTTTATGAGAATTTCCTGCCCACCTAACCTATTAGAGGACCCTTAACTTACTGTTGTTGAAAAAAAAATCCCAAATTTATTTTAATTTTTTGTTCATTTTCAAATTACGTCCACTTTCGGCCATACGGGCAAACGGCCAAAAGCGAAGTTATTTTTAAGAAGACAGGTTGACGAATAAATGTGTGTGTACGTGGCATTTGACGTGACCTTACGATTCTTAAACTAGAACAAGGATGCTGGTAATTTATGCTTTCCAGTCACTTGGGCTGGACGGCAGGGTTTTGCTTCATACAGGTCGGCGTTCAATCTCCGACCGTCCAAGTGGTTGGACACCATTCCTTTCCTCCGTCCCACCCCAAAATCATTATCCTGATCCCTTCCAAGGGCTATATAATTGCAATGGCTTGGCGCTTTCTCCTGATAGTTCCCCTTCACTTCTGTACCATATTTGCATATTCCTTAAAATTTCACATTGTTGGCGAAACTTTGTAATTAAAAAAGAAAGAGTAAGTGATCTAGTGTTTCTACACCGTCTAGAATCTAGATAACACAATTGTTACAAAACCACACATCCTGTAATCACCCAGTGAGTAAAAGATATGATGTGTACTCACTAGGTGAGTATTCACTGTGTACTCACTAGGTGAGTACTCACCTACTCACTCACTGTCAGGTGAGTACTAAGTACTATCCACCAGGCTACCAGGGGCCTGGTGGATAGCGCACAGGACTCGTAATTCTGTGGCGCGGGTTTGATTCCCGCACCAGGCAGAAACAAATGGGCAAAGTTTCTTTCACCTTGAATGCCCCTGTTACCTAGCAGTAAATAGGTACCTGGGAGTTAGTCAGTTATCACGGGCAGCTTCCTGGTGTGTGTGTGTGTGGTGTGGGAAAAAAACAAGTAGTTAGTAAACAGTTGACTGACAGTTGAGAGGCGGGCCGAAAGAGCAAAGCTCAACTCCAGCAAACACAACTAGGTGAATACTGTGTACTCACTAGGTGAGTACACATCATATCTTCAGCCACATTATTGTGACTCGTCGTCTACACCTTGATGGTAGAACGTTCTTACGTAAAGTGAGAAATATCCATAAGAAAATTAGCAAGTGTAATAATGCTCTTGTGTTCAATTCCATGTATATTCAAGAAACCTTATTCCCAATATATATATATATATATATATATATATATATATATATATATATATATATATATATATATATATATATATATATATATAGAAGGCCCAGGTGTTCGCCCACCTGAACACACCCGGTACCGCTATACTTATTTAAGCAATATTGAGCATGTTTTGATGATTTAACCATAGAGCAAACTAATATAAATATGGCTAATTTAATATTGGATCAGTCTCCCATTAAATATGACAAGTTCACCTTTTTAGGGCTTTTTTATTGTCAGCTTATCCAGGTGAACCGTAGGTAATACTGTCCCGGTTCTGGGGGCTGTCCTCCTTTGTTTAATGACTTTACTTTGTGTGAGTAGTTAGACGTTTTTTGAGGGGAGATATTGTGCATTTATGTGTATATATATATTTGCGTTTGTGCGTGTGTATGTGTATATATATGCGTGTCTTACTGCTTAGTGAAATAAAACAAAAAATGTAGCATATGATATATGTATCAAATATATATGTTTACTTAAGAGGATACCAAAAATGAAACCATATAATTGTGTTCTTTACATCAACACTGTTTATTAGAGAAAATATTGTGCATTTTACATACAGGTTTATATCTATGAGTGCAAACCTAGGAATTTTCTCTCTTAAACCATGAATATTATATATATATATATATATATATATCCTTACAGAAAACACACACAATAGGAAATCTACATGTGAGAGGAGGAGGAGAAAAGATGCTGAAGACATTCAGAATTATCATCCTTACGGGTTAGTTTTCAGAGATGAAAATACTTCGTTGCGTCAGATATGAGAGGATTTATGGGTCCAAGTTGTCGACGTTGGCTGAAGTCGTCACTGTCACTCGACTTACTTTATTACCGGGAAGGAAATCAATAAAATGCCAACAGCTGGAGTTTCATATTAAGAGTCGACACTCCTGCTTGTAAGCTGACTTTACTGGTGCCTCGCTTATATTGTGTCAGTGATATAATATTAATAATAATATATATATATATATATATATATATATATATATATATATATATATATATATATATATATATATATGCAATGAAATCAGGCTAGCTTGATATTCTATGGTCTACGAGGAAAATGTTTTACAGCAATGCCATAGAATTGAACTACCGTCCCGGGTGATCCCAGACACATGCATTAGCCTCTATGGGTGACCCGAGACGTTAATTTCTTCCCATTACATTGCCCCACAAAAGATCGCCTCGTAGTTGTATGATGGTAATGCGATTTAATTGTGCATAGACGTCAGCGTTTGGCTCAATAGTTCAATACCAAGACCACTTAAACAATTTATTTGGGTATCATCATTGAGCTGCGTTCACTGCTTTTAAGCTCATTGGGTAATGCAATGAAGGATTACTTTTTATATTTTATAAATGGGATGATTGTAATTTCTTATGTACACAATAGTCCTGGTTTGTCATAGTGAAATATTTATGCACCAGCACTTTCATGTTCTTCAGTACTTAAGAGTCATCTGTGGAACTGTGGTCACTGACGAACCATTTCTTGCACTTGCTTACTAAACAACCATTCGCTGATCAATACACTGAAAAGCCATTAAGCGAGAACTCTTAACGTCTTGAGACCTGGGCATCGCGGTAGCCAATTTTCGACAAGTTGTCTGAACGTTGCTACAACAGGGCCTCTCACACGGTCTGAACGTTGCTACAACAGAGCCTCTCACACGGTCTGAACGTTGCTACAACATAGCCCCTCACACGGTCTGAGCGTTGCTATAACAGAGCCCCTCACACGGTCTGAACGTTGCTACAACAGAGCCCCTCACACGATCTGAACGTTGCTACAACAGAGCCTCACACACAGTCTGAATGTTGCTACAACAGAGCCCCTCACACGGTCTGAACGTTGCTACAACAGAGCCCCTCACACGGTCTGAACGTTGCTATAACAGAGGCTCTCACACGGTCTGAACGTTGCTATAACAGAGGCTCTCACACGGTCTGAACGTTGCTACAACAGAGGCTCTCACACGGTCTGAACGTTGCTACAACAGAGCCTCTCACACGGTCTGAACGTTGCTACAACAGAGCCCCTCACACGGTCTCAACGTTGCTACAACAGAGCCTCTCACACGGTCTGAACGTTGCTACAACAGAGCCTCTCACACGGTCTGAACGTTGCTACAACCGAGCCCCTCACACGGTCTGAACGTTGCTACATCAGAACCTCTCACGCGCAGATCCTCACTCAGAAAACGTTTGTAAGTGATGGCATAAGGTAGCACAGAAATCATAGACTAAGATAAGATGCGACTTGGGGGGAAATTCATTAAGTTTACACAGTAGATTGGTCTATCGAGATATTTACATGGGGAGAGGGGGAGATGTTTGTGTGTGGTTTGAACTGCATTATATTCACAAAAGCACATATCGTCTTGCAGTATATGTACACATATCTATACACATTCTTTGCCGAGGTTAATCTACAGCAAAAACAATTGTTTGATATATCGTTTTCTAATACTCTAAAAGTATGCAATAATCATTCGTTCTTTGATTAAGATTTAGGAGACATGTGGTGCCTAGTTTGGTTTACCTCACACTCTATATATATATATATATATATATATATATATATATATATATATATATATATGTCGCACCTAATAGCCAGAACGCACTTCTCGGCCTACTGTCCAAGGCCCGATTTACCTAATAAGCCAAGTTTTCCTGAATTAATATATTTTCTCTAACTTTTTCTTATGAAATGATAAAGCTACCCATTACATTACGAATGAGGTCAATTTTTTTTATTGGAGTTAAAATTAACGTAGATATATGACCGAACCTAACCAACCCTACCTAACCTAACCTAACCTATCTTTATAGGTTAGGTTAGGTTAGGTAGCCGAAAATGTTAGGTTAGGTTAGGTTAGGTAGACGAAAAACAATTAATTCATGAAAACTTGGCTTATTATGCAAATCGGGCCTTGAATAATAGGCATAGAAGTGAGTTCTGGCTACTAGGTACGACATATATATATATATATATATATATATATATATATATATATATATATATATATATATATATATATATATATATATAATATAATATAATTTTCTAGTAAATATCATCAATAAGCAAACGAATAATTACAAAGAGGAATATGCAAGACCGGAAAGTCAAAACTGTCAATTTTGTCCCACGAGTCAATATGGTCCCAGGTGTCAACTGGGGGTCCCAGGTGTCAACTGGGGGTCCCAGGTGTCAACTGGGGGTCCCAGGTGTCAACTGGGGGTCCCAGGTGTCAACTGGGGGTCCCAGGTGTCAACTGGGGGTCCCAGGTGTCAACTGTGGGTCCCAGGCGTCAACTGGGGATCCCAGGTGTCAACTGGGGGTCCCAGGTGTCAACTGTGGGTCCCAGGTGTCAACTGGGGGTCCCAGCTAGGTGTCAACTGGGGGTCCCAGGTGTCAACTGGGGTCCCGGATGGGTGTCCTAGAGTCTTAGTCCCACGTTAGGTAGTCATGGCGACCTTAGCCACTATGTCCTAGGCGGATACAGAGACCTTGGCAAACTATATCCAAAGTGGATATGTAGTCTATGGCAACCGTATCCTAGGTGAATATGGCAACGTAGGCAATCACATTATTCTTCGGTAGAGAGACCTCATCAACCATACAGTTGCTATGACCACCATAACAGCCACACGTAACTATGGCGACCTTAGCAATTACATTCAAGGTGGTTATGGCAACCTAAGCACTTGAGTACAAGGTAGTTATAATGGAAATGTCTGTCATATTGTAAGCAATTGGGGCAACCTTATCAACCATAGAACCTTATCATCCACTTTCTGGGTGTGTATCGTGGCTTTGTCAATCCTCACACTATGGCAATCTTGTCAGCCACATGTCCTCAATGACTATGGCTCCCTGCCCCCCAAAACTACATATTATGGCAACTATATCAAGCCATATCTGAGGACACTGAGCACCTTAAATTAGTAAATCATTGATGACACTTACGCCCCTGTAAACCTGAGCCAGGATTCATCAATAATTGACACACACACACACACCGCTTGCGAAACATCTACATCTTCCCACAATCATGGTGACTTAACTTTCATATATTAAAATGTTTTTGAGCTCCGAGGTATTATGAGATTGTTCGTACCAATCATGGCTGTGAGTTGTGAAGTTTTGAAGCTCTTAGTATTTTAATAAATGATAACAAAGCCATCTTCACCGTTCAAAGATGTACAGATTTCGTATGCTGATCCTGCCCTATATTCATACATCAATTCATATTAAATAATATTTTGATTCCTGTTATTAATCTGTCAATCGTTTTCCTTGTCATAAAAGTTATAGGCGAACCTGTAACAAAATAACGCTCACTTTTCACTTTGTATTATAGCATTATACTGTACCCATTTATAGAATCAGAGAGGTAGAGCTATGTAGTAATTCGTCATTGGTCAAGCCATATATATTAGTCCATTTGTCAGGTAATGCATTCACAATCTGTCCCGAAATGGCGTGTCTGACTACAATGACAGTCAAGTGCATTGTGGTTAGGTATACCATGCATACTGACAATGAGAGTTTACCTGTAAACCAAGTTAAAGAGCAAAATCGATCTGACTCCACCTAGCCAAAGATTCATTGAGCTGTACATATGGCAACTAACACTACTCGAGTTTAGTGATATGTTCAGTGTTCTCCCCATCATACATTATGTCTATTGTACATGTACACACACAAGAGCACTATGGGATGCATTGGTAAATATTCCCGCCTCACTACAGCATGAGCATGGTTGGGGAAGAGAAGGAGAGAGAGAGAGAGCTTGATCATTCCCGCGAAGGAGTTTGTGCTTACCATTATCTCAAGACACTAAAAATTCAGAGACTGTTCACGCTATTTAGGAGCAAATGTCTTGTTCCAGACCCTGAGTTTAGAGTTTCGGTACTGCTAGGATAATTACCTGGGGGAGGGGGGACACTATTTCAAGGTACTGTCAGGATAGCAAGCAAATGGAATGCCTTTCTCTAGGGTGACCAACCGAGTAAATGCCTTCACCAATCAGCGCAAGATCATTGCTCACGGGTAGCACGTGACCAAACCTTCTGCCCACACATGGTATGGTCATCAATACCCGGTGGCAACTGATGTAAAAATAAGCTCTGGAGGTTAATTGAAAGGACTATTTATGTTTTAAATAGAAACATTCACTGACGAATTTGTCGTCAAACGAAAGAAGTTTAAAAAAGATCTATTTCCAGATGTGGAATCGGAAAAAAACTGTTGTGGAATTTGTTGGATCAAAAGATTAGCCTTTTCTGGTTAACGACCGACAGGGAAATTAATTCAGGGGTATAATCTCATCACTAAACATATTATTCTGTCTTGAGTACTATCCTAAATGGCATCGATTTTCCAATTTCTTGACAATGTAGACAATTTTTTTAGAAAGTTCATAATTTGTTTTGTCTCCTGGTTGGACTGGCCAGTAAACCAGAGCCTTCAACACCAGAGAGAATGTTGGTGGTCTTGTTGTAATCAATAATGTCTTCATGGTTCCTCTTCTGGCGTATCTCCGTGGACACGCAAAAGTTGGCAACTATAGCACGTGGCGCTCAGCCATCAACATCTTTAAGGTAGCTGCGCTATTCTTAAGACCATCACTCTATCAGTCATTAACTTTCCGCTGCCTCTTGTATGCAACATATCAACTAACCATGATAGGCTGCTGAATCAGAATGTTTTATTCTTCCTATACTGTTCTACCTGTTAATCGGCCTTTTTGTATTTTTTTTGAGTTGAATTCCCTGTCCATCTGCATACATGTAAGATAAATGTACGCTGCTATACGGTCTCCGTGTATGCAGCCATGATTGAAAAGTAAATTACCATAATAGAGGAGTGAAGTATGCATCTGTGTGCTCACCTCCTGATGAATTGATTGAAGTATAGTCTCTGTTAGGTGTAGTGAATATCGGCAAATGTTCTCCGGATTTAGGCAGTGTAGAGTGGGGCTCAATACGATCAGAAAATTGGTGTAACAACTGCGAACCAGAGAGCAGGACTTTTGCTGCAATTTCTAGGTAGAAAATGGCGAAACACTTTCATAAATATTGTGATTTCGGCTTTTGAAGAGATCGGAGACGTTGAATACAGGATTTATGTGGTTGAAAATTGGTTTTATATGAGGAAAATGGTTTCATGTGGTAGGAAAATGGTGTTAAGTGGTAGGAAAACGAATTTATGACGTAGGAACCTTTTTTTTGTCGTAAGAAAATTATATCTTTGCGGAATATTAATTATAATTTGATCTCTCGACAGCTAATCATGTGCATTGAAATGGTGTGATAACTACAAACACACATGCGTTTGATAAACATATCTTGAAACTAAACTTCACAAGTGAAAGAAAATGACAGAACATGTAGCTAAAATTATTATACTTGTACGAGAAGTGCCGCAGCCTATTCCCTGGTGCTGCCACAGTGTACACTAACCTGCACGCTGTGCAACAATCAGCAATATAGCACATGACAGTAAGGAAAGCAGTACAGCAACATACAATAATATTTGTCAGTTTTTGTTCTGCTTTTGATACAATTAATAAACCTGGAAAAATCAAATTGGCTTTTCTTAGTTAAGTATTTTTTAACGATGAAACAAGACAACAATAAATGCCTATGATATGGCATCATCAGAGGAATCATTGGCATATATACTCAATTGTATTTTTTTATACAATCAATTTTGTGTTGTATATATTGTATATTATTCAGATTCCTGCAGAACGATTAGCCGTTGTTATAATATACGCATATCAGGACTGTCGGTCGGTACTGTGTGATCGTACGATTGGCAGTAATGTTGAGTTATTGACATCACAAAACACATACGGCTGGCAGCATCGTAATTCGTCGCTATTCGTTCGTAAGGTTTATATTTAACAACCCGTCCACATCAACAAAGGCCAAATGCTCGTTAATCCAGTCGCCAAACCTGCCGTGTAAGAATGAAAAACGGTTTACCCACGACTCGCTACTGACAACGTTTGAACATTTTCCGAACAGTGCTTCGCTGACGACCTCTGTTCGAATCGTAACGCTGTATAAATGCTTCACCCGCGCACTTCAAATACAAATAGTCCAGCCCTTCCTCATAAACAAAGGTTAAAGTCCATTCCATGCACCCGCCAAACCCCCCCTGTTTATGAATGAAAAACGGTTTACATGCTTCTCACAGCTGATTTCGTTCGAACACTTCCGGAACAAGTGCTTCACTGACGAATTTTGTTCGAACCACAACGCTGTAAATGCTTCACCCACGTACTACAAATACAAATATTCGTCAACAGAACCTAAATACCTAACCTAACTAATCAATACCTAAATATGCACAACGCGCAAAATAATTAACAATACTAATCTATACGTAAGAAAATTCCTATTCTGAATGAACAGCATGTTAAAATTAATGAATGCGTCTTTAGAGTCGACCGCTGGATGGAATGGATTTGGTCTGAGAACGAGTTGAATAATCACCAACAATTACCTAATGACCTAACCTACGCCTAACTATTCATAGAACTTTAAAATATTATAATATCGATATATCAATGCGAACAAATCAATTTTTAATACACACTACCTTCAAATTAATGAATGTATCTCTGAGGAGGGCCGCAGCTTTAAGGAGCCTGGCCTGTAATCGGGTTGTCTGTATGTGAGAAGATCATACAGCTGGCAGCCCTCCTACAGGACTGCCAGAGGGCGCCCGGACCATCGGCAATACACATAAGTTGTACATTCCAGTTCGACCGACAACAGCGTTATATATTCAGAAGTTTTGCAAGAGAAGATGTTTGCAAGTTATCGTACGGCTGACAGCGCTGCTTTATATCATAGAGTTTTACAAGTGAGAATGTTTATATGTTATCGTGCTGCTGCCGGCATTACCTTACATTCTGCAGTTGTGCAGGAATGGACGTTTATCAATTGATTTGTGCCTAGTTAGGTCGTTATATTTGCTTTCAATTTTAGTTCAGCTACATATAACTTTTTTTTACAATTGATGTAAACCCTATTTTGAATTTCGATTTCGAAGCCAGGCTCAAAAGTCTTTTTTGTTCTCAGTTGTGTTATGGTTGGCAAAGCAAATTTTTCTCCTGAAGTATCAGTGTGGGAGAATATATGCGGGTATCGGAAGTGGGGGTCTGAAACCTGTGTCGGTATGAACATTATGACGTAATTGTGACGTCACACACCTCTTCCTCACCGTACGTAAAAAAAAAACATATTTCCTCTTGTTTTCGTAAGGTTAGGTTAGGCTATATTAGGTTGGGTTGGATTAGGTTAAGATTAGTTAGGCTGGGTTGGATTAGGTTAGGATACGATAGGATAGGCTGAGTTGGATTGGGATAGGATAGGTTAGGCTGGGTTGGATTAGGTTAAGATTGGTTAGACTGGGTTGGATTAGGTTAGGATACGATAGGTTAGGCTGAGTTGGATTGGGATAGGATAGGTTAGGCTGGGTTGGATTAGGTTAAGATTAGTTAGGCTGGGTTGGATTAGGTTAGGATACGATAGGATAGGCTGAGTTGGATTGGGATAGGATAGGTTAGGCTGGGTTGGATTAGATTAGGATAGGATAAGTTAGGCAGGGTTCACAACGCGTTTTAATTTTGGTAGCCGATATTTTGGTAATAACTAAAATGTAACCGCATTTTAGATATTAAAATACATTAATATGTTTCAATGCATAAACAAATTCACATAACTAACATTATGCAGAAAACTTTCAGTCTATCGATAGCTCTCCTTATAAAGAAAGTAATACAAATCAACAGTACATTAATTTATAATGAAATAATACACATAGTTAATTTTATCAAGGAGAATTAAGGACTGTTAACAACTTAGTTCTCCGTCTCTTCTGCTTAGCAAAAAAAATGGGGTAATCAGACTGGTGTTACGGGATTAGGTTAGGTTAGGTTTGTTTTGTTAAGAAAGGATGAGTTAGTCTAGGTTAGGTAGAATGTGGTCGTGTGAGATTAGGTCCAGTTTTTTTAAGAGTTTTAATGTCGTAGGGAGTAATATACTCCTTGTCGGAGGTCGGCAGCAGACTTATAACTAAATCAGGTTCAAATCTCGTATTGGATCTAATGTTCAGAGCATGTTGCTAGATTCATGAGCTAGACTAGACTCTTGCTAGAAACTCATACTTTTCCATTCTTTTCTCTGACTCTCTAAACGCTACGGTGCCTGTCCATAATGACCTGTTCATGTACTACAGTGACTTCTCCTCTTATTTGAAGTGTTGGAATAGAGGCAAGCTTGGACAAAAAGTTGAGAGAACATGATAAATGAGTGTGGAAGTTGGGAGCGAATTTAAGCCACAACAGTATATAAGAAACAAAGAAGAATGGATATTGTTTGTATGGCGGGTGTTAATACCTAAACCATACCTGGAGTGGGATCTAGGAGTTCTACTTAATGAGCCAGACCTGAGGCCAAACTTGACTTGTGGTAACTTTGGCCAACAGTTTATTGCTTGGAGCGGCTCGCTAGCCCATTTATCTACCAGAGGCCGGGTGGCCCGCCATTTCCTGCAAGAACATGTCAATTTTTTTCTTAACACTTCCACATTTGCTTAGACAATATATTTTTTTCGATGATATTAAATAGCTGTGGACCTCTAATGTTCATACAGTTTGCACTGATTGTGAGTTTGGCACCTCTACACTTCTCTAGGTCTATTCTGCATTTCCTACCATATATTTTTCGTTCGCTCCAGTATATTCTTGTTTTACTGTGCAAAATCGGGAACTGATCTTCCAGTATCATCCATGTATGTATTATATGATATCTTTCTTTTATTTTAGAGTTCATTTTGAGAGCCTTGAGATGGTCCGAATAATGTGGGTACTTTATTATGTCTATGTGTGCTGTCCAGGTTTTCTGAATTCCCTCTATTTCAGCACTCTATTCTGGTTTGCAAGGGAAAGTAGTTGTCGAGTAGCACTCAAGGCGGGAAAGCACAAGTTATTTGATTAGTAGGAGACTTGTAATGGGATCCCTGGATTTCGTCGTTCTTATAATCCACCCAATCAATTTCCTGGTTAATTTTATATTTATGTTACTTATATGAAACTCACTATATATTTTTTTTTGAGATATATACAAGAGTTGTTACATTCTTGTACAGCCACTAGTACGCGTAGCGTTTCGGGCAGGTCCCTGGAATACGATCCCCTGCCGCGAAGAATCGTTTTTTCATCCAAGTACACATTTTACTGTTGCGTTAAACAGAGGCTACAGTTAAGGAATTGCGCCCAGTAAATCCTCCCCGGCCAGGATACGAACCCATGACAGCGCTCGCGGAACGCCAGGATGAATTATGAATATGAATTCTCTCTCTCTCTCTCTTCCCTCGTGGAATCCTGTACAACTGATCATATGAAACGCTGGATTGTGACGTGTTGCTAGTCATTTTCCGAGCTTTTTTTGAACAATGCTTCTCATTGTTTTCCTGATCCCTTCCAGGTGCTACATAATCGTAATGTTTTGGCGCTTTCTCCTGATAGTTCATTCATTCAATCCTTACAATGGCAGCACATCTCTAATGCTTTATCTATATACTGAAAGTATATATATCTGCCAATAAAATAAAAAACAGGTAACCAAACAAATCCTAAGACTATTGATAAAACTGTAGTACATAATGTATCAATTTATATTAGAGAAAGTAAATATTTTTATTAGAAAGGACGAACAAATTGAGGCGTGTAACTTTCAGGACAGCTGCCTCTTGGAGCAGCATTGCCTGAGGCTCAGTTACCAGAGAACAAATCCACAAGGGCCGTGACGAGGATTCGAACCTGCGTCCGGGAGCATCCCAGACACTGCCTTAATCGACTGAGCTACGACAGGGTAAAAAGGGTTGAAACCGAAGTTACCAGAGTATTGTATACAAAATCAATTGCCAATGGAACCAAAACACCAAACGAAGCCTAACTAAACCAACCCATCGTAGCCTAATCTAACCCATCTCAATTTAACCTATGCGTAAAGCAATAATAAAAAATTATAATATATAATTTATATTGATAAAAAGGCAAATATGCTTTCAACCATAAGAAAAAAATATATTATCTGTCTTTAGGGAAGGCCGCAGTATAGAAGAGTATAGCTAGAGTATGGGTCGCTGTATAGCAGATCAGGAATGGCTTAAGAATGTGGTGCTGTATCTAAGGTTTACCCCTTACGTGTACAGTTTTAAATTGGTTAAAAATCAAATCATTAGGAATTGAATCAGAAAGAAACAGAAATCACCAAGAGATTAACGAAGTATTAATCACCTTTCGCGATGCACGAAAAGGAATCAAGAGGAAAATAAAGAGAAGAAGCATTAAAATAGGCGAAGTAGAAGACACTGGAAAAGTGGAAAAAGAAGAAGAGGCAGAGAGAAACTCAGATCGCCGTGAGTTACTTTACCAACAACTTGTAAATTTTGATGTCGTTTTTCCCTGAAGCAACTCGCCGTTTCCCTTGCTAGACTCTAAAGTTGGCCTTTGGAGTCTCAGGATATCTTTCTTCCTGGAGCCTTAGGCTACCTTCAAGAACCTTTCGAAGCAGCTACTTGTGGGGTATTATGGTGCTACCTCCTGAAGTGGCCAGAGGTGGCAGCATCTGTATAATTTTGGACACACAGGTAATGTCTCATTCCGGACACTTTGAGTCTATGTCTTCTAAAATCTCTTATTATACGATCATGGAACATATATGTTTGCTCATACTATGAGCCTCTTATTGTCCTATGAGGCTTTCGGTCATTTAATGGACTCTTTCCTAGTATATTTGTCTAGCTTGGAGTTGAGACTCCTGTGCCTTCTGTATCCTTTCTAACGGCTAGTTACCTCCTATCGCCTCTGATTCTATCCCTTCCAACGTATTGCAGTCTCTTGTAGCCTCTGATTGTATGGCTTCTAACGTCTAACTGATTGTATCTATGTGTATTTATATAAATTAAAGCATTGCAGGCCCCCACGAGTTGTACACATGTCCCTTCTTAAATTTTTTGACAAAAAAAATTTCAGGCTGTCTGCCTCTCGTCACTCTTCGCGGTTTTCTTTAATATCGCCACTGAATAAATTAAAATTCACTCCAGTTATTAATTTTCATAGCCTATTATCTCATCTGTAAATCACCGGATAATTTCTTAAATTTTGGCCGTTTTGCATTTCTCGCGGAGGAGACGTCGCACACTTATATTTTGTTTTATTTAAATAGTTTGATTGCTCACAGGAGGCTGGGTGAACCTGAAAACTTTCTCGTATCTTTTCTTTCTCCTCGCGGAACCCTCTCTTTCTCTCCTCTCCTGGAACCCTCTCTTTCTCTCCCGCTCACAAAACTCTCTCTCTCTCTTTCTCTTCCCTCGCGGAATCCTCTCTCTCTCCTCATGGAACTTTCTCTTCCCCTTCACGGAAACCAAGTAGGAGATCCTAGGTCGTAGTGAACGTCTTAGGAGATGATAGTGAAGACAAGCAAGACCAGGAGTCCTACACACGTCCGCGCCCACGTCACTGCTGATGACGTCCATAATATCGACGAGGACGACGATGGGTGGTCTGCAAGAGGACAAAAAAAAAGTCCATATTATTATTTATTAACTTATTTCTTGAATTCACTCATATATGGCGAGTTGTCTTCGTATTATATTGGAGACTGCAAAACAATACCACAACTATATTTTAAATTGTCTTTAGAAGGAAAATTAGACTATGGCAAAGATAGTTCATGTGGCTTGAGTATTGCTGCGGTGTCTTGAGTGGTACCCAATTGTTTTGAGTAGACCCATATTGTCTTAAGTACACCCCAATTGTCTTGAGTACACCCCAATTGTTTTGAGTACACCCCAATTGTCTTGAGTACACCCCAATTGTCTTGGGTAGTCCCCAATTGTATTCAGAACAGCCCAATTGTGTTGAGTAGGCCTCTGAGATGTGACACAAACTGCATGGTGAATCACACATTCCAACACTAACCATGAAAAATGTGTTTTAAATTCGGACACCTGAAACGTGAAAAACAAAATCCTAAAAGATTTTGAATATTTGGAAAGAGGTTCTAAATTTGTCTCCGATGCTTTCTGAAACACCACGACGGAGCACAGTTCTCATATGAGCATCATGCCGGCACAGATCTTACGGTTGTAAGATGCCTGTAATCTCTGGTTCTCTCCACGTTCTTATAGATCGCCTTCACGACAACTGCCCATTCGTTAACCTTGCGTCACTCTGGCCGTACGTCATTCGTACTCTACGTCACTGATTCATCATGTAACTGATTTATTACGTCACTGATTCGTTACGTCACTAATTCATTACTTCACTGATCCGTTACGTCATAGATTTGTTACGTCACTGATGCATTGCATCACTCAATCATTCTGCCAGTCATGGATTACCTGGCGAATTTATTATCAACAACAGTCCGTTGTTAATTGTTTTTTACAAGAACCACATAACTGACGTAGATAACAAGTCACAATAACATGACAGAAAACAACACATTTGATCTGAAAGCGACGAGGTTTTGGTCCGACCTGAACCCTTAACAAGCCGTAACTCAGCATGGGACAGTTGTTACACAGCAACGGAGAGAGTCCTGACTCAGCAAGGGAGATGATACAGATTAAGCCACCCAAGAGGTGGCACGGGCATGAATAGCCCGTAAAGCAAGGGAGAGAGGAGAGAGTCATTATATAGCAAGGGAGAGGGGGGTGAGTTGAAACACAACAAGGGAGCGGGGAGAGAGTCAGTATGAAACATTGTCACTCTTTTTCACATATGAAAAGTAGATGGGGAGATAGTAAATGATAGCTAGTAGATGACAGGGGTGCCAGGTGTTAGTAGATGACAGGGGTGTCAGGTGTTAGTAGATGACAGGGGTGTCAGGTGTTAGTAGATGACAGGGGTGTCAGGTGTTAGTAGATGACAGGGGTGTCAGGTGTTAGTAGATGACAGGGGTGTCAGGTGTTAGTAGATGACAGGGTGTCAGGTGTTAGTGCCAAGATTCACCAAGCAATTGTGGGTTCACTTAAGAGACCTGTACCTCTTTCCTCAATCAACCCGGTTTTATTAAACAGGTGTTAACCAGCTTGGAACTCTCGCTCTCGCTCCAAGGTCCTCCTAGGGCGTCACAGCTCAAAAACATTTTACCAAATGCAAACTAAATCGCCAAGATTTAGGAACACGTTTGGTAAGTGGACTCATCAGTACTTGATGAATCCCATCTATGATCGCAAGTCCCCTGGAGGATGGAACGTAAAGTACAGGGGTTCCGGGACTCTCTTAAGGTGCCGTGAAGTACCACTTGGACAGAGTCAACGGAGACTTGAAACTCACCGAAATATGAACCGAAGCTGAGGGGAGTCTGGCGCTGCTGGCCCTCAGAGGTCGCACCTCCGGCCGCCTCCTTATCTTGGACGAACCGGTTCTGGCTCACAGACGTCGTCGTCTCGATGGCTGAGGGGAAGAGAGAGAAGGTAAACTGTAGAGTGGCGGTGAAAACTTGATGGAGAGAGAGAGAGAGAGAGAGAGAGAGAGAGAGAGAGAGAGAGAGAGAGAGAGAGAGAGAGAGAGAGAGAGAGAGAGAGAGACCCATAATATGTTAATTTTTTACCACTTAGCATACCAGTCATCACTCCAGAAAACCAACTTGTTGGGAGCGTGTGGTATCCTCTTCCTAGTGTACCACT
The DNA here is from genome assembly GCF_020424385.1 of Procambarus clarkii. Lineage (NCBI taxonomy): Eukaryota > Metazoa > Arthropoda > Malacostraca > Decapoda > Cambaridae > Procambarus > Procambarus clarkii. Next base: position 71,516 of record NW_025554889.1, on the reverse strand, counting down.
AAGTGTGGAGAGTCGACTCTCTATTGGTCTATATAATGGAACTACTGCATTTACATAGTGGGAACCGGCTTAACAGTCGTGGTGGGACCGCTTATTCCAACTAACTTCATTTTTCCAGCCAACCCCCCCCCCCCACCTCACTGTGGCTAACTCCCACTCCCTTACTACACCTCCCACAGGGACCTAACCCAAGTGAGAAATCTGTTGTCTTTTAGCCTCCATGCAGAAATTCTATGAAAAGTTATAGTTAACAATTCTTTTAACTTCCTACTTCTGTAATCTGTATTTAACTTTCTATACTTCTGTAATATGTATTTGATAGACTTCATATTTACCAAAGTGGCTATTCCCTGCCTGTGTTGCATTGTTGTGTAGAAGATATTTAACATAAATATTATGTTAATTCCTGCACCATTACAGGCAGCTGTTTGATACAATAATGGTCAAAGTTTTCTTCGGGATGCTCCCATTACCCCGACAGTCAACACTAACCAGCGTAATAGGATGGTAAAATTCAATGATTATATAACTATTATATAACTATATTTCCTTGGCAGCAGGAAGTATGCATATATATATATATATATATATATATATATATATATATATATATATATATACAATATATATATATATATATATATATATATATATATGCAAACAAGCCTGAATGGTCCCCAGGACTATATACAACAGTTTATATATATATATATATATATATATATATATATATATATATATATATATATATATATATATATATATATATATATATATATAATACACATAATAATATATATAATATAAGCTACTTTTTATGGATAATAAAAAATCAGTCGTACAATGTACGTAATGCAGTTACACATTGCCTGAGACTGAGACAGAGAGGGAAAGAGAGGAAGGGAGATTGAGAGAGAGGGTTGAGAGGGGGAAATTTGAGGGAAAAAGTTGGATAGAGAGAAGGATAATGGGGAAGTGGAAAGAGAGGGGTCGATTGGGAAACAAAAGAGAGAGAGAGAGGAAGATTGGGAGAAAAAGGGGAATGAGGAAAGGGGGGGAGGGAAGAGAGACCCCAAGCACAGCTGGAGACCCCTCATTAAATGGTTGTCGAAAAGTATTATTAATAAGAGTAATTGAGTTTGCAACAATGAATGCGCATGAAGTCATTAACATTTCCCAAAAAGAGTGACTAGCTAATATGATGAGCAGCAATATAATTAAGAAGGAAGCAGAACAAGTAGATGAAGATGGGACTTCGAAACACGAATGAATTATAAAGATATCAGAAAGTACGTCTAGAGTGTATGAGTTGGATGCAAGTGTAATAGCTTAGATGATGAAGTGCTTAGAATAGTAAAAAACTCATTTGTATATGCAAATAAGATGTAGCGAAGTGAGAGATCAAAAACTTTGCATTAAACTACAATTGGTAAGAACCCGGCTCCGTGGACTGCGACTCACGAGCGCTCTTCTCATATATATATATATATATATATATATATATATATATATATATATATATATATATATATATATATATATATATATATATATGTGTGTGTGTGACTGAAAACTCACACCCCAGAAGTGACTCGAACCCATACTCCCAGGAGCAACGCAACTGGTAACTACAGGACGCCTTAATCCGCTTGACCATTACGACCGGACAAAAGGAAGTGATAGCCGAAGCTATTTGAACCACTTCCTCGCCGGCACTCGGATGGTAATCTTGGGCATAGCATTTTATCAAATCACCTCATTCTTTGGGGGGCACACGTGAGGAACACAAATGCGAACAAGCCTGAATGGTCCCCATACATGAGTACCGGGTACAAGATTTCCTGCGCCCTTGATTTAATTTAATCATTTAATATCTTTCACTTAACGTTAATTGTTAAAGATCACACAGGATAGGTGCCAGTTGCCACGTTGTCCTGTTTCTGACATTTCATTTTGAACATTCGTGTACCTTTATTTGCTAATTTCACCATGTTTCGTCTCCAAACTTTCCGTGCAAATCCAGCAGGTGAAATAGGGACTTTAAGTCGTGCCAAGAGGACTGAATTACAAACTCTTGCACATGAGTATCAACTAGAAGTTCCCTACCAAGCCAACAAAAATGACCTACACAACCTGTTGCTGGATTACTATTTAGAGCAAGGTAAGATAGACTCTGAAACTCATGAAACTTACTATATTGCAGATAAACCTGACTTGGCAACGCTGAAACTCAAACTAGAGCTGGCCAAGATTGAACGTGAGCAGCAAAGGGAAGCCCTCGAACAACAAGAACGAGCTGCTGCCATACGAAGAGAAGAACAAGAACGCGAAGCTGCTTTGAGGAGGGAAGAACAAGAACGAGAAATCACCCTCAGAGAACGTGAAGCTGCTTTGAGGAGAGAAGAACACGAACGCGAGGTCGCATTACTCCGTGAACGTGAAAGAGTACAGCTTGAAACCAAACAACGCGAGTTGGAAATACAACGCGAACATGACAAGCAACAAGCGACTCTGGCTCTAGAGTGTCGTCAACGCGAAATCTCCTTGGAAACTTCACACTTCACCCAACGCCAGCAAGCTACTGCCAATCTTCCCGTCAGTTTTAATATATCACATGCAAGTAAGTTAATGCCATCCTTTGTAGAAGCAGAAGTTGATGTTTTTTTTCACCACCTTTGAAACCCTTGCTAATCAACTCAGTTGGCCTGTCAACCAATGGGCCACACTTCTCAGAGTCCATCTTACAGGTAGAGCTGCAGTCACACTCAGTACTTTGGCGTCTGAGAATGACTACTACACTCTGAAACAAGCAGTGTTGGACGCCTACCTACTTTCCACCGAAAGTTATAGAAGGAAATTCCGTGACCACCTGAAGGCAAGTACCACTACCTTCCTCGAGTTTGCTAACACGAAACGGAGGTATTTCATGAAATGGCTGGAAGCAGCACATGTCTCTACTTTTACAGAACTCGTGAACCTGATGCTTGTTGAAGAATTCTTGAGACGTGTGCCGCCTCCTGTCCGCCTCTACTTAGCAGATAAAGAAGAAACCGACTACCTGAAGTGTGCTAAGTCGGCTGACACTTACAGCCTCATCCACCGGCTGACACCCGAACCATCCTCCAGTAAGAAGTCGTGGTACAGTTACGAGAAGGTGAGCCCCGATCAAGCTGGTTCACAACTGTACTGCAAATATTGTAGACTCTATGGACATACCATAGACAAGTGTGGTAAGTCTCAATACAAGGGAACCACTGACCAACAACGACCCAAACCAACTCCTCCTAAGTCCGGTAAGCCTGTGATGAATGTTGGTGTTGATGTTAATGATCTTTCTCTTTTCAGTAACCACCTGTATACTGGAACTGTCTCTGCCAACGGTTCAAATCCGGAGGGACGTTTCAAATTGAAGATCTTGAGGGACACAGCGGCTCTACAATCGATCATCTTGAAGTCGGCTGTGCCCAACATAGTCTACACCGGGGAAACAGTCTTCATCACTGACCTCACTGCTACCACTCCATACCCTCTCGCCAGAGTCCACCTGGATTGTCCCTACGTGAACGGGGAAGTCCAAGTCGCCGTCAAGGAAAAGCCTTTTCCCATGCCTGGAGTGCAACTTCTCCTAGGCAACGACTTGGCAGAAGACCTGCAACCGACCAACCTGATCGTCATGGACAAACCCCAGGTGTGTAACTCTGTGCCAATAAATCCTATTCTCGAGTATGTTCCAGCAGAGGTTCAAGAGAGTGATGAAGTTTCTCCTCCGGTTCTCGTGACCACCCGTGCACAAGCCGCACGTCCACAGCCAGCTGACTCTACTGCTACCGCTGTCCCTCAAGACCCTCAGAAACTACCCCCGCATCTGACCAAGTTGGAGTTCCGTAAGTTGCAGAGGGAAGATCTTACTTTAACACCATTGTTTTTCCAGGCTGAGACTCAACCCGACAGTATTCCTGGGTTCTTCCTAGAGAACGACTTGCTCTACCGCAGATATAGACCCAGTAAACTGAAGGAGGAGGACGATTGGGCCAACACCGAACAACTTGTGATTCCCACCAGCCTGCGGCCCACTATTCTACACCTGGCCCACGGAGCATTCTCCCACTACGGCTTCAACAAGACTTACCATGGGATTCGTCAAGACTACTACTGGCCAGGTATGGTAAACAACGTCAAACAGTACGTAAAACAGTGTCATACATGTCAGATGGCAGGCAAACCGAACGTCTCCATTCCCAGAGCACCACTGATTCCCATACAGGTGCCTGCGGAACCTTTCCACAGACTCATAATAGACTGTGTTGGTCCTTTACCTCGGACCAGTTCAGGTAACGCCTACATCCTAACCATCCTGTGTCCTACCACCAGATTTCCCATAGCAGTTCCAGTGAAGAACATCACGGCTGCTACGGTTATCAAACATCTATTGAAGATCTTCACTCAATACGGATTTCCCAGGGAGATTCAAAGTGACTGTGGCACCAACTTCACCAGTGATCTCTTCAAAAGGACACTGGAGGAGTTCAACATCAAACAGGTATTGTCCAGCCCCTATCATCCTGCTTCACAGGGTTCTCTTGAACGTAGTCATCAGACCATCAAAGCACTCTTGAAAAAGTTTTGTAGTGAAACCTCAAAGGATTGGGATAAGCAGATTGACCTAATAATGTGTATTTTCAGAAGTCTCCCCAATGAGTCCCTAGGAGTATCTCCTTATGAGATGCTCTACGGCCGTAAGTGCCGTACTCCCCTTAAGGCTTTCAAAGACTCTCTCAGAGATGCCACCTTCAGTGAGCATCAGAATGTGCCCCAGTTTCTTCAAAACCTTCAACACATTCTAGAGAGAGTCCACCGCTTTGCTCATGATAATCTATTGAAAGCCCAGGTGAGAATGAAGACTCATTACGACCAGACCAGCAAAGTAAGAAAATTCAAGCCGGGAGACTTCGTCCTTGCTTATTTCCCTATCCCAGGTTCACCTTTACAAAACAGATTTTCAGGACCCTACTGCGTCAAAGAGTGCAGGAATAATAATAATTATGTGATAGAGACTCCTGATAGGCGGCGGAAGACCCAGCTGTGCCACGTCAACCTCCTGAAGCAATATAATGGTACTCCTCCCACTGTCTTGACTAATTATTCCACATTCACAGAACCCTACATCCACAGTGAGACCTTCCCAGCTTCTCCTCCCGAAAGCACTGACAAGGAGTCAGCGCTTTCTAATTCCGAAATCCTTAATGATCTTCCCAAATACTTTCAGGATAATCATAGTGCACCTCTCGTCAAGATCTTCAGAGAACATCAAGAGTTGTTCAGAGATGATCCCCAAGAGTGTAATGTTACCCAGCACGACATCCAACTGCTCCCCGACACCCGGCCGATTCGTCAACCCTTCTACCGAATCAGCCCGAGCAAGAAGGAAGTCATGCGTGCTGAGGTGCAATACCTCTTGGATCATGGACTGGCTACACCTTGTGAGTCCCCCTGGGCCTCACCCTGTATCTTGGTGCCCAAACCCCAAGGTAAGGTGCGGTTGTGCACCGACTATCGTAAACTGAACTCTGTCACTGTCAAGGATGCTTACCCCTTGCCAAGGATAGATGACATCCTTGATGCCATTGGTAGTGCCCAGTACTTGTCCCAAGTGGACTTGCTTAAGGGGTACTATCAAGTGTGTCTAACGGAGCGCGCTAAAGAGATATCTGCCTTCATCACTCCTTTTGGACTTTTCAGATATGAACGCCTTCCTTTCGGACTATGTAATGCCCCGGCCACCTTTCAAAGAGCTGTCAACCGTGTCATCCAGGGCTTGGATAACACATACGCCTACCTGGACGATATCGTCGTAGCCTCCAACTCCTGGAGTGAACATCTGCTCCAGCTGCGACGTCTGTTCTCCAAGCTCCTGACAGCCGGCCTCACCATCAACCTGGGCAAGTCCACTTTCGCGAAAGGTAAAGTGCGTTATCTGGGTCATGTTATTGGGAGTGGCAGCATAGCTCCGTTAGACTCACACACTCAAGCCATCCTACAGTATCCACAGCCTACCACCAGGAAGCAGCTCCTGCGCTTCCTTGGTCTTGCCTCTTACTACCGTAGGTTTGTGAAGAATTTCAGTACAGTCGCCACACCTCTAATTCTATTAACCAGTCCCAAGCAACGGTATAATTGGACCATGCAGCAAACCGTTGCTTTCGAACAACTCAAATTCCTCCTCTGTTCTAACCCCATTCTCGCCTCTCCAGATATCACCAAGCCTTTCGTCCTTCATGTCGACGCCAGTGGTACCGGCGTTGGTGGTGTCCTGATGCAACTACGAGGCGAGGAGGTTCTACCTGTCAGCTACTACAGCTACAAACTGAAACCACACCAGAGGAACTACAGCACTATTGAAAAGGAGCTACTATCCATCGTCCTGAACCTCCAACACTTCGCTCCGTACCTACAAGGCGCCAGGTCTACCACCATCTTCTCAGACCACAACCCTCTCCGCTTCCTACATCAAGCCCAATTCACCAACCAGCGTCTTCTACGATGGGCTCTGTATTTACAAGACTTCAACCTGGAGATCCGCTATATCAAGGGTTCTGACAACACCATAGCCGATGCCCTCTCCAGAGTTTATGAAGTAGAAGCGACTCCATCCATTACTCCACCACATAACGACGTACTTCTTCCAGAACCGCAGGCTTCGGGGGAGAGTTGTGACGATAATCTCCTTCAAGAGATTGAGCCTGCTCTTCCCTCCATAATTACGTCTTCACAATTATATAAAAGACTATGGAAGAAATGTCCAACAACGACAACAACACCAGCAAGGCTTGCCAGGGTGAGCAAAACGTATGCAGCCCGCCACCTGTTCGGACCCAAATCACCAAACTACCCGTTGATCGCTACGGCTCCGCTGATTGGTCGCCGGTCTGGCTGCACCTGCACTCGCCCCCCAATACTACCTGATGTCTGGGGTCGCCCCAACATCAGTCCTCAGAATGTTCAGTGCTTTCGTAGCCAGCACACCTCCCAGCTAGACTCTAGAGTGTACTGAGAGAGGTGGTGGCTTTAAGCCAATATTCCAGCACTTCCCACTTAACTGTTGTATTGCACTTCTTGTTATTTTGCCTTAACGTAACTTTCATTTTGTCATTTAAGTATTCTTATTATTTTGATTCATTGATTTTATTATAAGAATTTGTTTGTGCATTATTTTCATGTTTTGATTTATTTAACGTAATTAAAATTTCATTGTTAAAGTTTTACTTGTGTTTTGTGTGTCTTCTCCTTACCTTACCACAGACGAAGTTCCAGTTTTTCTATTTTTTTTTATAACTATGTGACGAGGCCATACCCCTAGCCTCAAACAGCCGAACACCAACGCGTTACCGTCACAATATATATATATATATATATATATATATATATATATATATATATATATATATATATATATATGTCGTACCTAATAGCCAGAACGCACTTCTCAGCCTACTATTCAAGGCCCGATTTGCCTAATAAGCCAAGTTTTCATGAATTAATGTTTTTTCGTCTACCTAACCTACCTAACCTAAACTAGCTTTTTTTGGCTACCTAACCTAACCTTACCTCTAAATATAGGTTTGGTTAGGTTAGGTAGGGTTGGTTAGGTTCGGTCATATATCTAACGTTAATTTTAACTCCAATAAAAAAAAAATGACCTCATACATTGAGAAAAGGGTTGCTTTATCATTTCATAAGAAAAAAATTATAGTAAATATATTAATTCAGGAAAACTTGGCTTATTATGCAAATCGGGCCTTGAATAGTAGGCTGAGAAGTGAGTTCTGGCTACTAGGTACGACATATATATATATATATATATATGCAGACAAGCCTGAATGGTCCCCAGGACTATATACAAGTTATATATATATATATATATATATATATATATATATATATATATATATATATATATATATATATATATATATATATAATACACATAATAATATATATAATATAAGCTACTTTTTATGGATAATAAAAAATCAGTCGTACAATGTACGTAATGCAGTTACACATTGCCTGAGACTGAGACAGAGAGGGAAAGAGAGGAAGGGAGATTGAGAGAGAGGGTTGAGAGGGGGAAATTTGAGGGAAAAAGTTGGATAGAGAGAAGGATAATGGGGAAGTGGAAAGAGAGGGGTCGATTGGGAAACAGGCACGAGAGAGAGAGAGGAAGATTGGGAGAAAAAGGGGAATGAGGAAAGGGGGGGAGGGAAGAGAGACCCGACGACGATCCTGCTACTTGAATGCAGACTTCAGCTATTGTTCTAGTTCCTTCAGCTCACAAGACTCAGGCTCCTAATACCACCAACTTCTGCTACAGTTCCAGTTACTAACCTTGACATCACTGTAAATGCGGCCATGCTTTCAGACCTACTGTCAGCTCCTGCTCCACCCGTTTCTCCAGCTGTTGCTGGTCCTTCACCCGACCCAGTGGTGAATTCAGCTGCAATTTACCCTTGGTCTAACCCTCTAGAGTATGAAGACCCTCTAGAGCATAAAGACTCTGCTGCAGTACCTACTGCTGCTACTCTACCTTCAAGAACTCAACCTCCGCGATCCACCACCTCTGTTCTTTACTTATCCGATGAATCGGATGAGGACGTGTCTGTTGAAACACCATCTCTTCCTTCACGAAAATGTCACTACTCAGCTGCCGATTTCCTTCACGACACTGCACCAACAATCTCCAACGATAGCACCACAATGCCAACACGAAGTCAGACCACCAAGAGCGACAAGCCCAAGAAGAAGACCAAAGATCAGAGATTGCTGAAATCGTCTAAAAAAAGATCACTAGCGAAATGATTTAACATCAACATCCGAAATCAACCCTCAACTGCCCTCAACTTCCAGCTGCTTGCGACCCTAGCCCCTGTGTACACTGGAAATGACGCCCCACTCAATCCTACTTCACTCTACTCAAGTTCAAATCCGCGGTGGTTGGACCACCGATCTTTCATCTCCCCTCTTCACCTCGTCTCCAGTTCCTCGCTCAAGATTTCTGCATCCTCGTTCTGTACTTCCATCCCCTGCTTGCCAGCTCTATGGACATTTTCAAGTTTTCATCGCGAAACTGAGGCGCTCAGACAAGAAACTGGCCGTTCTTGAGTCTCTAGTTTGCCTAATGAGTTCCTCGTCCACCTCCGTTAGGAACTTAAGTGTACATTTACCCTAGGCTCCCAGGGTCTCAGAGCCTATTGGCACGAACCTGTAACAACGTTTTGGGTCCCTGTACTTGTAAGTTTTCTGGGTCTCCATATAGATGGCCGCCCGCCTCCCTCAGCTGTACTGTGAGGTGCATAGATATCAGCCAATGTAGACTCACACGTGTAATCCCATACGAACTGTTTACCTTCCCTATATGGCTAAAGGATGACTCCATCTGGGCATTAGTTACTGTTGTCAGATCTGCACAACTGAAGTTCCCTTTGTGCTGGACCCCCAGCTGTAGCCAAATTTCTCTTGATGATGTCATTGACTGCTTCATGTCTGGCAATCTTTCCCGGTGACCTATGACAGATGAGACCATGGCTGCCGTATTGGTCTGCTCGTACATAGCCGCAAATACACCGGTGTTCGGTGGAGATAGACGTGGCAAGGCACAGGGCAACACCAATACTTAGGGCTTGATGGTCTAGGCGGGTGCCTAAGGCGGAATTAGGGAAACCCAACAGGAAGTCCCCAGCATAGGGAGCTTGCACAGCTAGGAGGCGTGCTTTGTCCTTCCCAGACGCTGCCTCCAGCAATGCTGTGGCAATGTTCTCCACTATGGGGCTATCCCATTTGGCCTGTTTGTCGTCGTTTGGAAAAGTTGATCGAGGGTGAGAGTTGGCAAGATTGTCCCACTGACCGACTCCGTCCGTGAATTTATGATCATAAATCCCAATGGGGTCTCTTAGGTATTTTGATAACATTTCATTCACTAATTCCCCTGTAGTGAATTACAGGATAAGAGGATAAGAATTACAGGAGGGTCGAGGATAAGAATGCCGGCAATGTTAACTGTGTCGCCTTGCGAATACCTATACCCCCGAGTCTAACTGGGAGCGTTGCTTGGTCCCATTGGTCACCTTGCTGGGAGAGGTTTAACACTTTCATGGTTATTGATTTTAGGAGTGCGTCATATTCTGTTTATTTTGGATTGTCGAAGGAGGGAGCACATCTTAGGAAATAGGTCAGTCTGGGCAATGCCAGGCACTTTGTGAGGAGGTACAAAGCTTCGTGGGTATCCAAAGTCCCTATTCTTCCCTCTATTCCCCTCAGGTCGTACAGCTTTTCTTCAAGGATTACCTCAATGGCATTCAAGCCCAGAGGTGCCCCTAGCAGCACACTGTTGGTGGGCGCGATCACTGGGGCTCCTGGCAACATGGTTCGTACTGCATCTATGATTGGTTGGCAGGATGAGATGATTTCGCACTTTGATGAATTTGGGCGAGTCCTAACTCCTCTCTCTTAGATTTCACTTATTGTAGATCTCCTAGCAGGGACTCCTGTGTCCCTGCCAGAGTGCCATCCCTCTGGAACCAGATGTTGAGTTCTCTTTTCAACCTGCTTGTGACCTCTTTAGCAGCCATGCAGAAAAGGAAAAGGGCAAGTGGGTCTCCCAGTTGGACACCTACGGAAACAACTTCATGTTCCACAAACAACAGTGTACATTCCCTACTGTACCCTGCTGAAACGAAGAGGAGTAGACAATGAAAGTTTGTTCGAACTGCTTCCAGTACCCAATCCCTTTTTACCTGGTTGAAGACATTTTTAAAGTCTTAATTTAAATAATACCTTATTTTCTGGGAGGTGCGTAATATAGGCTCACGCTGCATGAGTTGCTGCTTCACAACCATGGGGGACACCAAAAATTAGTTGATGGGGTCGAAGCATCGTTGCAGCTTGCGTGCGGATGTTTCTGACAGCTGCCCTAGCAACAAGGCGCCGAAGTGTGTTACCCACGACAATGGGTCTGACTCCATCATCCTTTTTCTTAAGGGCACAAAGGGATGCTCCCAAGAAGAAGGGTTTAATTGTATCTGGGATCAGCCCAGAAAGGCAGTTGTTGACAAACTTCATGACCTCTGACAGTAGTGTCTCGGCAACTTCGCCGAGAACTGGGTTTGTCATCTTGAGGTGCTGAGGTCTTACTCTAGTGTATCCCCCCTGCTGAGCCTGGCGGAAATGATATGATGGCCTTGTATACCTCTGACGCTTGGAGGAATAGAGGTCCCATGTCTGGAACATTTGTGTCCTGAGCAGTGGGTTCCCACGGTACTCTGGGAGGGTGCTTCTCTCTCAGTGAGTCGGTAGTACCGGTATTTCCAGGTGCGTTTGTGTCTTCGCTGGTTAGTAACCTAATTGCCCCTACTGTTATATATATATATATATATATATATATATATATATATATATATATATATATATATATATATATATATATATATATATATATATTGTTTGTATGCTAATTATCTGTA
>NW_025554889.1:20000-57500 GCF_020424385.1 Procambarus clarkii | reverse complement strand
GGTAGACTGATGGGCGGGCCGGTGGGTGGAAGCCTTAGGGGGGAGCAGCTGTGAGGGAGCTGTGGTGGTAGTGGTGGTGGTGCTGGTGGTGGTGGTGGTGGTAGTGGTGGTAGTGGTGGTGATCTCTGCCGGGGGGAGGGAGACGGTGCAGGATTAACACTCACAGTGCTCTAAAACGTGATTGGGAAATAATAGAAAAAATATAACAAATTGGCAAAGAAAAATCAGCTGATTATGAAGCACGTGGCAGAGTGCTTTGTCATGTAAACAATAACAAATCAGCTGATTGTGAAACACGTGGGAGAGTGCTTTGTTATGTAAACAATAATAAATCAGCTGAAGTAAACAATAGCAAATCAGCTGATTGTGAAACACGTTGGTGTGCTTTGTGATGTAAACAATAACAAATCTGCTGATTGTGAAACACGTGGCAAAGTGCTTCGTGATGAAAGCAATAATAAATCAAATGATTGTGAAGCGCGTGACAGAGTGCTTTGTAATGCATCTAAATGAAAAGAAGCTGATTGCATCCACGTTGGTGAGTCCATAAGTAGTATAAAAATGGTCAAAGAGCAAGAAAGTTAAGCCAGAATCATCTAACTTCGATACATGCAATAAACTAACCTGTGAAGAGATTGTGCATCTTGTACACAGTGAGAAAAGTTACGCAACAGTCTGATTAGTTAAGTGATTGTGCTACAGTCTGCTGAGTGGAATAATTGTCACACAGTATCTCTCAGTGAAGTGATTGTGAAGCAATTGGCTCCGTGGAGTGATTGTGCAACTTATCCAAAACGTGGGGTCTCGCCTGCGCTGCCGTGCGGTGTAGACGTGTCGCCTGACCGCTCCAGTTGTTTGGGGGGATTGACGTTTTCGCCGGCAGGAGTGTGGGTGTCTCTACCCTCCCTGCTGTTCCTAGTCGAGTGGACGTGGTGCTTTGACGATGGGCGGCCATCTTCCAGCTGTCGTGAGGGTGAACTCCATCGGTTTGGAGTTTACTGGCCGTGCAGGATACCCTCTTGTGGACTTGGTCTTGAGTGACATGCTCAGGGTCCCAGTTCAGGACGTCTATGGTGTCGAGCTGGTCACTGCTCCCCGTGTTATAAAGTTTGTGAGTGAGGCGGTGTACCGTGATTTTCTCGGGAGGTACGAGGGGCGTACTTTGCTGCTGCAGGACGGCAACGGGTCTGTGACCATTTCGGACCGCAGTGGTGCTGTGACATATGTAAGGGTTCATGGCGCCCCCATGGAGTTTCCTGAGACCCTCCTCCGGCGTTTCTTCCAGAGGTATGGCCCCGTCGTCAGTGTGCGGATGAACTCGCTGTCTTCTGGGAAGTATTCGGGTGTGAAGACCAACATTGCGACCCTCGGGATACGACTGAGGTCGGACATTCCATCCTCTGTCCGGCTGTTAGGGTACTACGTGCGGGTGTTTTATGCCCGGCAACCCCGTACTTGTTTCCGGTGTGGTTTGTTGGGGCATCAGGCTGCTGGGTGCACTGCTGATCTGGTTGCTCCTGTGAATTTGTTCCGTGAAGAGGATTTCCCGCCGCTCCCTCTGGAGGAGGACTCCGGGGGTGAGGAGGTGAGCGTCCCGTTCGCTGCTGAGGCTTCCCCAGCGTCGCCCGACGTTCCCCCGATTGTCGCAGACCCTCCTCCTGATGTTGCGGTGCTGGCGGATGTTACTTCTGGTCCTGTCTCTGGCCCTGCTGTTCCCGTGGGCCTTCCTGGTACTCCCTGTGAGGCGTCGCCGTATGCTCCCTCGTCTTCGGCTGCTGAACCTGGCCCTGCATCCTCACCACGGGTCCCTACTGTGCTGCGTGCTGGGGTGGCTGCGGAGCCTCCTGCTGTGTGTGGTCCGGTTCCCCCTGTGGTGGAGGCTGCTGCCGTTCTGCGTCGGGCGTTGGTTCGTCCGGCTAGTGGTGCTCGTGCTTCTGGATCCGCTTCCGGCTCTGACGATATCCGGCCGGAGCCCAAACGTTCCGGCGTTCGTCTACTGCCTGGGCCGATGTTGGGAACTTCAGTGACTGTTGGTCTTCAGGTGTAGACGGCGTGGATCCGGATGCGTCGTTGTCTACGCGGTTGGTGATGGCGGAGGTTCATGTGCCTGCTGGTGCTGATGCCCGTGTCTCGGGTGTGCCTTCTGTTCCTTTCCCGCCCGGGGGCTCTCCGCAGTGGGGTGTGGTGGCTTCCGCTGCCAGGGATGGTGGGGATGCTGGTGCTGGGCGTGGCCTGGTTGTGACTTTACGAAAGGATGCGCGTCGCCCTGGTTCCCTGCAGTCGTCTGGTGGTGTGCCCGTGGCTGCTGGTGCCCCAGTGGTGGTGCCCACTGTCCGGCTCTGTCCTGTGGGGTTGCGACTTGAGGTTCTGGAGGCCGTGGTTGCCGAGTCCCTGCGGTCTGAAAGGCTGGAGGACTTTCATGATGGGCGAGTTCCAGGTGTATGGAATAGGGTGGCAGTTACTCGCCTCCGGAGTAATACATTCTGGGTTCCCTGTTTGCAGGTGTTTGTTGCCGGGGTTCCGGATGACATGGCGTTCCCGGTGGAGGGTCAAGCCTCTTGGGGGCGGTGGCTGCTTTGGGAGGCGTTCAATGTGCGGTTCCCCCGGGTCTTGTTCCCGGGCAAATATGTCAGCTGATTTTATGTTACTGTAGTGTTGTGTGCCCCTATGGCCTTTTGTTTGCCCAATTGTATTCTGTGCCCGTGCCTCTTCCTTCTTTGCTGCGAGGCCGGTGTTTCGGTAAGGGCGTTTTTATTCCTGTATTTGCTTTTGTGTCGTTACTTTGTCATGTGTGTTCTACTTATGCATTGCTTGACTGTGTTGATTTTTGTTTTTATTTTTTTTGTTTTTATTTTTTTTCATTTTTATTATTATTATTTTTTTTTTTTTGGCTTGTCGTGTGCTGTGCGATTTTCTTGTTCTATTTCATGATGTCCTTTATGATGTGTTTTGTTCTCGGTCCTTCAGGCCGGTGCTTGTTTGTTGTTGTGTGTGTTACTATGTTTTGTTTTCTTGATTGCATGGTTTGCTTCTTTATTATTATTGTATATTTTGGCCTCTCCCTTTGTTGCGAGGCGCTTGGTTTGGTGTGAGTGTTTTTATTCATGCATTGTTTCTGTGAATGTCCCTTGCACTGGTGTTTATTATTGCATATTACATGTTGTGCTTGTGTGTTATTTTTGTTTTCATTGTTGTTTATTGTGATTTTCTTGTTACGTTTCATGTTCTACATCTTGATGTTTGTTGTGTTTCATGTTATACATCTTGATGTGTTTGTTTCATGTTGTGTTTCATGTTCTACATCTTGATGTTTGTTGTGTTTCATGTTCTACATCTTGATGTTTGTTGTGTTTCATGTTATACATCTTGATGTTTGTTGTGTTTCATGTTATACATCTTGGTGTTTGTTGTGTTTCATGTTCTACATCTTGATGTTTGTTGTGTTTCATGTTATACATCTTGATGTTTGTTGTGTTTCATGTTATACATCTTGATGTTTGTTGTGTTTCATGTTATACATCTTGATGTTTGTTGTGTTTCATGTTCTACATCTTGATGTTTGTTGTGTTTCATGTTCTACATCTTGATGTTTGTTGTGTTTCATGTTATACATCTTGGTGTTTGTTGTGTTTCATGTTATACATCTTGATGTTTGTTGTGTTTCATGTTATACATCTTGATGTTTGTTGTGTTTCATGTTATACATCTTGATGTTTGTTGTGTTTCATGTTATACATCTTGGTGTTTGTTGTGTTTCATGTTATACATCTTGATGTTTGTTTTGTTTTATACTGTTTTGTATTGTAATGTTACTGTGCTTGCTTCTTTGACATTGTTTTCTCTCTTGATGTATGCTCTTGCATTTCTCGTGTTTGTAATATGTTGTCCTGTGCTGTCGGCCCTTCTGTCAGGTGGTTTATTGTTTTGTTTTGTTTTGTTATGTTTTCTTTGTACTTTTCTTGTTTTTATTATATTTAAATTGCATTTTCGCATGTAAAAATAAAAAAATAAAAATTATCCAAAACAAGGAAAGTTATGCAACAGTCTGATTAATGAAGTGATTGTGCTATAGTCTGTTCAGTAGAGTGATTGTGCAGTATACTGCTCGGTAAAATGATTGTGCAACATACTGTTCAGTAAAGTGATTGTGCAAGAAACTGCTTAGTAGATTGAGTGTGCAACCAATTGCTCAGTTTAATGATTCCCCAAGTTTCAAAATCTTGGACATATACTTGATGATATCAACATCTGGCTGCCTGAGCGGTGATTTTTGTTTGTTTGCAGGTATTGTTTTGTTTGTTTGTTTAACAAGAGTCGTCGGTTGCTGTAGTCAAGCTCTGTAACGAGTTAGATTAAACCCTCCAAAGTTACATTTTTAAACAGAACACAACTCAAGAGTAACAAGAGAATCTTCAATTATAAATAATTACACGAAGAGAATATAAGACAATAACCGAGTTGAAAGCAAATAACACAAACGTGTATTGGACAAGCAAGGACACTATTGTGTACCTGTATTTGTTGTATTTGTTTTTTTGTTGAACAAGCCTCCATTGTATTTGTTGTATTGTACTTTATGTACAATATGTACAGTATTTCGTGTTTGCAAGAAATAACGTATTATTATCATGAACAAATGACAACAAAAAACAGATTAGACTAATACAACGAAACAAGAACATTAGATCCATACATGTATTTAAATGAAATATAAATGCTTCAAAACAGCATGATGGCAGAATATGTATGAATCAATAAGACGAATGACAGCTGTCTAATTAAGACGGGATGCAAGACTGACGACAATAGCCATGATTAGACTCAGCTCTACATAAAGGCAAAGCTACATCACCCGGGGAGTATGGAGTTACTTACGGCATACTGCATATGCTTCTGCTAGTTCCAGGGAATCACTTGCTTGAATTGAATAATATGAGCTATGTAACTGGGGATCTTACAGTCGTGGACCAACAGTCTTATTATTCCCATTCCTAAACCTAACCAGCCTTTCTCCCAATCTCCCTCACTAGTTGTCTCTGTAAGTGTCTTGAGAGGATGGTTCTATACCGTCTCTTTTACAGAATTAGTAACATGTTGTCTCCCCAGATATATGGCTTTACGCATGGAAAGAGTGTACATCACTGTATTACCACTTTCCTGACCCTGCTTACTGATAGGTCATACACCACTTTCCTAGATCTTATGTCAGCCTTTGACATTGCTAACCCACACGTCATTTCATTCTGAGCGAAGTTGTTAAAATGAATGTTGGAGGATTGCTTCTACGGTGGATAAGAGACTATCAATCCAACAGGAAGTCATCTGTACTGTTCCAAGGGCATAGGAGTGTAACGAGAGATTTTGAGCTTGGCCCTCCACGGGGAGGTGTCCTCAGTCCTACTCTGTTCAATGTGTTAATCAATGCACTCCTCAACTCAGTAACCAGAAGGCCCAGCGAACACATCATTAGCTATGCAGATGATAGACTGATCCACACCAATGGGTATACCAACACCCAAAATGTCCTGAACTCTGTATTGCACACATTTCGGGAACTATACTTAGTCATCTCAGTAAAGAAAACAAAGATCGTGAACCGACGCCCACCCAGACGAGGTGGGGCTGTTCGCAAGATGTAACTGCATGATGGCTCGCTGCTCGACTATGTAACCAGATACAAATACCTTGGTCCTGAGGTCCCACAGTACCGCAATGTTGTAGCGAGACTGGGTCGTCAATGTAGAGAGAGGCTCCGTGCTCTCAAGGCTGTGGCAGGCTACCATCCAAGCTATGTCTCAAATTTGAGAATTGGCAAAATGATGTATCTCTCATATATTAGGTCTCTGATCGATTATGCTGCACCCATGCTTGCTCTAGTGCCTGAGAGAATGCTTGGAGGGCTAGAAAAGATGCAAAACGAAGCCATGAGGATTATCCTCAGATGCCCTCGTACAACTAAATTACTAAACATGAGGAAGGAACTGAATATTTCATAGGTAAGTAATCGTATCACTGAAATTAATGCTTAAATTTGTGTCAAGATGCTTAGTCTAATCCACCCTAACCCCTACACTGAACCCCTCCAAGCCTTCTTCCTTGAAGGTTAGCATCCCTCCAAATGGATTACCAAAACCGCCGCTGTGCTCAGAATGTATAATATTCATCACCTCTACCAAGAGAGACAACAATGACACTTTCCTGCCCCATGGGAGATCACACCTTTCCAAATTACTGGTCCGCCTTTCCCACTCAAGAAGTTGATTAAAGAACAAGCCTTCCTTCCCCAATGAGCAAGCCAAATTAACCAAGTGATGCTTTGGTCAGAGAGCACTCCCTTTCCCAAATTATTTACACTAATGGATCCTTGCACCAGTCCATAGACCCGAACGTCTATGGGTCATCCAATAAAGTTAGCAGACTTCTGAATGTTACCACTGCTAGGCTTAGGCTCGGCTACAAGTACTGGAAGTTTGCAACATCTGCTGATGTAGATTTTACAAAATGTAAACCTCTGTCAGCAGAACTATTCGCAAACTTTACGTAATTATATACTGGAATGTGAAAAAATCGCGGAATTCAGAGATAACACTATTAATGGAGTCCAAGAAATGTGTAAAAACGTTGTTCATAATGATGTGCTGTCGGGGATCTTAGCGAAATATTCCAAAGTTTGCTTACTGTAGGTGCAGCCTGCACATGACTGTAAAGCTGCGCCCAGTTGGGTGGGTGTGAAGCAAGACAAGTAACTGTGTGGCTCACCATAGATGTAACGTGCCTTGTATAGTGACTGTTGTGAGCCTCTTGTTGATCACTTGTGATACAAAAGATTATCGATGTGTATATGTATTTATGTAAATGATTGTATATATATATATATATATATATATATATATATATATATATATATATATATATATATATATATATATATATATATATATGTGTGTGTGTGTGTGTGTGTGTGTGTGTGTGAGAAAGCTGCATGAACGCTCAAGCCATATATCACTAAGAACTCTTTGACCCGGCCAGGATTCGAACCCATGCCGTCCAGGATCACCTCTAAACGTACACAGTACCGTGACCACCGCACCAATGATCGTCTAGACGATCATTGGCCTCGATCAAGGGGCCTCGTAGCCTGGTGGATAGCGCGCAGGACTCGTAATTCTGTGGCGCGGGTTCGATTCCCGCACGAGGCAGAAACAAATGGGCAAAGTTTCTTTCACCCTAAGTGCCCCTGTTACCAAGCAGTAAATAGGTACCTGGGAGTTAGTCACCTGTCACGGGCTGCTTCCTGGTGTGTGTGTGTGTGTGGTGTGGGAAAAAAAAAAGTAGTTAGTAAACAGTTGATTGATAGTTGAGAGGCGGGCCGAAAGAGCAAAGCTCAACCCCCGCAAAAACACAACTAGTAAACACACACACACACACACACACACACACACACACACACACACACACACACACACACTTACACTTGTCGACATTCTACGTGAACAAATTGCACCTTCCATTGCCTACTCCACAACATTCCTTGAGCCCTGAAGACTCCATCCGTCTGACTTACCTCCGCCCAACTTTCATTCTGATTCCCTCCTCTCAAATCCGTAATCCTCCATCGCTCGCAAATCTCCGCCAGTGAGGATTTTTTCGAAATTCCACGACGCTTTGTTGAGCAGGAACGCGTACAAGATTTTTTTTTTCAATTTTTTTTATAATATGACTGTACATAAAAAACAGGGATGATTGAATTATTATTTATGCTGAATTCAATGGGATTTGTGTTTCTTAGTAGTGTGGACTTGAAAATCTAATATAATATACTGTAATATATTTCAAATATATATTTTTAATTATTTTTATTTGGGACTTTTTTTTTATCTTAAGAAACAGAATTTTAAAGGAAAGGATGTATATCTTTTATCGTTTATCTTAAATAAGAAATTTCGAAGACAATTTTCAATTATTTGTCCTCAAAAAATAATAAATTCTCAGCCAATAAAGTATCCCAAAAATATACGTATCAAGAAGCGTTTTAGTTTATTTAAATCAATATCAATAAACTTTTAAAAACTTTAAAAGTAACCAACCAATTACGAAGATGCGAACGATTAAACAACCCTAACAACCTCGTTACAGAACGATAATTAGTGAATTAAAAACAGCGTCGAGGAATTCTTGAGTTACTGACCTTTAGTTTCACTCTGACGGTGTAAACACATCTTAAAAAGTTTAAGATCCAGTCTACAAGAAGAAGATGTGGCGCTAAGTTTTTGCAAGTGAAAAAAATTATTCATTGACACAAAGTGATCAGGTGTTGTAGAGGAAGTAGCATTTGGGCACTCCCATAGGGAACGATATTCCCTTGTGTCCTCAGAGGTACGGTTTACACTCTCTAGTGTCCTCAGAACAGCGGTTTACACTCCCTTGTGTCCTCAGAGGTACGGTTTACACTCTCTAGTGTCCTCAGAACAGCGGTTTACACTCCCTTGTGTCCTCAGAACAGCGGTTTACACTCCCTTGTGTCCTCAGAGGTACGGTTTACACTCTCTAGTGTCCTCAGAGGTGCGGTTTACACTCCCTTGTGTCCTCAGAACAGCGGTTTACACTCCCTTGTGTCCTCAGAGCAGCGGTTTACACTCCCTTGTGTCCTCAGAGGAGCGGTTTACACTCCCTTGTGTCCTCAGAGGTGCGGTTTACGCTCCTTTGTGTCCTCAGAGGTGCGGTTTACACTCCCTTGTGTCCTCAGAGGAGCGGTTTACACTCCCTTGTGTCCTCCGGGGTAATGTTTACACTCCCTTGTGTCCTCAGAGGTGCGGTTTACACTCCCTTGTGTCCTCAAAAGAGCGGTTTACACTCCCTTGTGTCCTCCGGGGTAATGTTTACACTTCCTTGTGTCCTCAGAGGTGCGGTTTACACTCTCTTGTGTCCTCAGAGGTGTGGTTTACAATATAGTGAAGTCTCCCCCAACGCTTCGGACGTCACAGTTCATGGCCTTTAAAAGATTAATCACACCAGATCTGCCGACAAAGAGTAATGAGTCTCTTTGATGTATATTTCAATAAATACCGCTGAATAAACAGTGATATCTTGTTTATGGAGGTAAGAGTTTCATATAATGATAAGAAACTATTGCCAAACTTCAGAACTTGCAGTACTCAAAATAAGGAAATTTGATGTAATGAAACTTGGAAATGTATATATATATGTTAAACTCTCAGGATTATTACACACCAGGGAGACAGTCTCTCTAGAGTTATAGGCCAATTAAGGTGTGTGCTTGACTCTTGACTCATTTAATAAGGCTGTCACAGGATCACTGCTTACACACACATACATAACAGCCGGGGGTTCCAAAGACCGGAGAAGGAAGGAAAGACTTAACTTCGGTTAAGTCTTAAAGTTAAATTATTTAACTTGTAATAATGCTCTCAAAAGTATATGAAATATTTTGTTTTGACAAGCATTAGATTGAAACAAATTCCCATAACCTGAGATGTTTATCAAATAGTCTATATTTACAAAAACAAAATTACATTACAAAGAAAAATGATGGTATAAGTTGGACAAGAGGAGATACTCCCTATTTCTACCCCCTATCTATCTGTATCAAGAGTTTACCATCAAATTAAAATATAGATTTTAAATCTATCCAACAATTCATGAAGCCGTTTGCTATTTAAATTAAAATTCATTTGTAATGTTTAAGTGTCGCATTTGTAAATAAAGATGTATTATCCCAACTAGCTATACCCTAAAACTAATAAGTTAAAAACAATTTATACAACAGATTGTAAGAAACCCTCAAGAATATCTTCATTCCTAACAAGAAAACGTTAAAAGTGATCTCAATTGAATTTTACTTGAATTAACCGATTAAGTGAAACTATCAAAATACTTACAAATACAAAAAATATATAAAACACACACACACACACCCACACACACACACATATATATATATATATATATATATATATATATATATATATATATATATATATATATATATATATATATATATATATATATATATATATATATGTATATATCAACGCTAGGTGTTCATAAAATTAAAGATGTGAAATGTTAATATATTTGACAATAAATTACAAAGAAAATACCATGAAATTTCTAAGAAATAAGTTTATCTTAAACTTAGAGTTTAGAAATCATGTCTGTCCCTATGGACAAAAATCACTCATCATACACACTCATTCACTCATGAGTACAAGTATAGCGTGAATAAAAAAGCGCAAAAATGCTTAAAATTATTTATATTTACACACACAAATGTATTCGTGAATGCAGATATGAAAAAAAATAATAATCACATATATAAAAAAGATTGACATACAAATATTTAACCTTGCAACATATAAACATTCACATCTTTTTAAATTACAAAAACAATACAACGTATGAATTTTCTTTGATTATCAAAGTTCTTAAATAACAAAATACAAAAAAAAAATCTTCCAAACAATCACAACAACCAGGCTGGCACCAAAACAGTTCAACAAGCACCAAAACAGTTCAACAAACACCAAAACAACTCAGCAAGCACCAAAACAGCTCAGCAAGCACCAAAACAGCTCAGCAAGCACCAAAACAGCTCAGCAAGCACCAAAACAGCTCAGCAAGCACCAAAACAGCTCATCAAGCACCAAAACAAAACAGCTCAGCAAGCACCAAAACAGCTCAACAAGCACCAAAACAGCTCAGCAAGCACCAAAACAACTCAACAAGCACCAAAACAACTCAGCAAGCACCAAAACAACTCAGCAAGCACCAAAACAGCTCATCAAGCACCAAAACAGCTCAGCAAGCACCAAAACAGCTCATCAAGCACCAAAACAGCTCAGCAAGCACCAAAACAGCTCAGCAAGCACCAAAACAGCTCAGCAAGCACCAAAACAACTCAGCAAGCACCAAAACAGCTCAACAAGCACCAAAACAGCTCATCAAGCACCAAAACAGCTCAACAAGCACCAAAACAGCTCATCAAGCACCAAAACAGCTCAGCAAGCACCAAAACAGCTCAGCAAGCACCAAAACAGCTCATCAAGCACCAAAACAGCTCAGCAAGCACCAAAACAGCTCAGCAAGCACCAAAACAGCTCAGCAAGCACCAAAACAACTCAGCAATCACCAAAACAGCTCAGCAAGCACCAAAACAGCTCAGCAAGCACCAAAACAGCTCAGCAAGCACCAAAACAGCTCAGCAAGCACCAAAACAGCTCATCAAGCACCAAAACAGCTCAGCAAGCACCAAAACAGCTCAGCAAGCACCAAAACAGCTCAGCAAGCACCAAAACAGCTCAGCAATCACCAAAACAGCTCAGCAAGCACCAAAACAGCTCATCAAGCACCAAAACAGCTCAACAAGCACCAAAACAGCTCATCAAGCATCAAAACAACTCAGCAAGCACCAAAACAGCTCATCAAGCACCAAAACAGCTCAGCAAGCACCAAAACAACTCAGCAAGCACCAAAACAGCTCAGCAAGCACCAAAACAACTCAACAAGCACCAAAACAGCTCAGCAAGC
Organism: Procambarus clarkii; assembly: GCF_020424385.1. Lineage (NCBI taxonomy): Eukaryota > Metazoa > Arthropoda > Malacostraca > Decapoda > Cambaridae > Procambarus > Procambarus clarkii. The sequence goes on along the minus strand of NW_025554889.1, from coordinate 45,953 downwards.
ACCAAAACAGCTCAGCAAGCACCAAAACAGCTCATCAAGCACCAAAACAGCTCAGCAAGCACCAAAACAGCTCATCAAGCACCAAAACAGCTCAACAAGCACCAAAACAGCTCATCAAGCACCAAAACAACTCAGCAAGCACCAAAACAACTCAGCAAGCACCAAAACAGCTCATCAAGCACCAAAACAGCTCAACAAGCACCAAAACAGCTCATCAAGCACCAAAACAGCTCAACAAGCACCAAAACAGCTCAACAAGCACCAAAACAGCTCATCAAGCACCAAAACAGCTCAGCAAGCACCAAAATAGTTCAACAAACACCAAAACAGCTCAGCAAGCACCAAAACAGTTCAACAAACACCAAAACAGCTCAGCAAGCACCAAAAAAAATTAACAATCATCAGTACAGCTAAGCTGGCTTTAAAACTGTTATGTTTCAGCGCGCACAAGAAGCAGTAGTAGTACCAACCACTACACCACTGAAATCACTTACATAAAAGACCTAAAAACACAAAAGCCGTGAGCACTCATCTTATGAGCCGCCTAAAAAGCCTGGGAATTCGAGTGACAGTCGCTCAAGGTAATTCAATTTAATGAAAAGCTCAGATGAAAAATGTAGGTACGAATATATGTCTTGGATTGCATGTTGTGTTTTGCAAAAATACTGAGAGAAGTTTTATACGTGGAAAATCTTGAAAAATATTTATATATAAATATATCTATGCCAATAAAAGCTAATGTCTGTCTATTTCTGCCTGTAATGTATGTATATATATATATATATATATATATATATATATATATATATATATATATATATATATATATATATATATATATATATATATATATATATATATATATATATGACCGAAAAAGTAAGATCAATAATTCTAACACGAATTTCCTCAATCTTTCGTACATTTCTTTTCGCTGTTGGAGGTAAATCAAAAATCAATTCTCCAAAATTCATTTTTATTTCTAGTCTGACGCGACACGAGCGCGTTTCGTAAAACTTATTACATTTTCAAATACTTTAGTTTACAAATACACAACTGAATAGAACTTACGCATCTCCGATTTTATATCTACATTTGAGTGAAGTGGATGGGGTGAGGTGGCATTAATAAGGTATTAATTTCATCAACACAAGACAGAACAAGAGGTGGCATTAATAGGGTATTAATTTCATCAACACAAGACAGAACACGAAACAATGGGTATTGAATAGAAGTGTTTGTAGAAAGCCTATTGGTCCATATTTCTTGATGCTTCTATATTGGAGCGGAGTCTTGAGGTGGGTAGAATATAGTTGTGCATTAATTGGCTGTTGATTGCTGGTGTTGACTTCTTGATGTGTAGTGCCTCGCAAACGTCAAGCCGCCTGCTATCGCTGTATCTATAGATGATTTCTGTGTTGTTTACTAGGATTTCTCTGGCGATGGTTTGGTTGTGGGAAGAGATTATATGTTCCTTAATGGAGCCCTGTTGCTTATGCATCGTTAAACGCCTAGAAAGAGATGTTGTTGTCTTGCCTATATACTGAGTTTTTTGGAGCTTACAGTCCCCAAGAGGGCATTTGAAGGCATAGACGACGTTAGTCTCTTTTAAAGCGTTCTGTTTTGTGTCTGGAGAGTTTCTCATGAGTAGGCTGGCCGTTTTTCTGGTTTTATAGTAAATCGTCAGTTGTATCCTCTGATTTTTGTCTGTAGGGATAATGTTTCTATTAACAATATCTTTCAGGACCCTTTCCTCCGTTTTATGAGTTGTGGAAAAGAAGTTCCTGTAAAATAGTCTAATAGGGGGTATAGGTGTTGTGTTAGTTGTCTCTTCAGAGATTGCATGGCGTTTCACTTTCCTTCTTATGATGTCTTCGACGAAACCATTGGAGAAGCCGTTGTTGACTAGGACCTGCCTTACCCTACAGAGTTCTTCGTCGACTTGCTTCCATTCTGAGCTGTGGCTGAGAGCACAGTCGACATATGCGTTAACAACACTCCTCTTGTACCTGTCTGGGCAGTCGCTGTTGGCATTTAGGCACATTCCTATGTTCGTTTCCTTAGTGTAGACTGCAGTGTGGAAACCTCCGCTCTTTTCCATGACTCTTACATCTAGAAAGGGCAGCTTCCCATCCTTTTCCAGTCCTCTTGGGGACTGTAAGCTCCAAAAAACCCAGTATATAGGCAAGACAACAACATCTCTTTCTAGGCGTTTAACGATGCATAAGCAACAGGGCTCCATTAAGGAACATATAATCTCTTCCCACAACCAAACCATCGCCAGAGAAATCCTAGTAAACAACACAGAAATCATCGATAGATACAGCGATAGCAGGCGGCTTGACGTTTGCGAGGCACTACACATCAAGAAGTCAACACCAGCAATCAACAGCCAATTAATGCACAACTATATTCTACCCACCTCAAGACTCCGCTCCAATATAGAAGCATCAAGAAATATGGACCAATAGGCTTTCTACAAACACTTCTATTAAAAACCCATTGTTTCGTGTTCTGTCTTGTGTTAATGAAATTAATACCCTATTAATGCCACCTCTTGTTCTGTCTTGTGTTGATGAAATTAATACCCTATTATTGCCACCTCACCCCATCCACCTCACTCAAATGTAGATATAAAATCGGAGATGCGTAAGTTCTATTCAGTTGTGTATTTGTAAACTAAAGTCTTTGAAAATGTAATAAGTTTTACGAAATGCGCTCGTGTCGCGTCAGACTAGAAATATAAATGAATTTTGGAGAATTGATTTTTGAATTACCACCAACAGTGAAAAGAAATGTACGAAAGATTGAGAAAATTCGTGTAAGAATTATTAATCTTACTTTTTCGGTCATATTTAATAATATATGTCTACAGGAAAGACTGCTACCAAAATATACTAATATATGCGGAAAATCCACAGAGAAATATGAAATGAGGTGAACGTTTCGGCTTGTTAAAGCCTTTGTCAACACCAGACTGACAGACTTTGAGTCAGTCTGGTGTTGACAAAGGCTTTAACAAGCCGAAACGTTCACCTCATTTCATATTTCTCTGTGGATTTTCCGCATAAAATGATCAGTGTTTGGTATCGTCAATTGCATACTATATATATATATATATATATATATATATATATATATATATATATATATATACCTCTAGCTGGAAGAAGGGGGACCCATAGCCTCGGAGGAAACCACGCATAACGCATTAGAGGGAATGTTTAGATCCCCTCCAATACAGTTTCTGTGTGCTTTTCTCCTACCACCCCCTTCCTTGAATATTTTTTGTGCTTTATTATGCATTTGATGGTTACAAGATATACATGGGTTGATACAAAAATAATAATGCAAAAAGGTGCTTAAAGGTTATGGATCTCTTGAAGAACACAACAATGGGAAACATTGATGAATGTCACAGACGGGTTCGATCATTGTTGCAAGTCAAACACTTCTTCGAATTCCTCTGAAGTTGGACTAGTGCCCAAGACGCAACAGGCATTTCCCCTCTGAATCGCAACACTGAGGCGCTGGAACAAGAAACTTTTTGCTCTCTGGTCTTTTGTAGCGCTGATCAATTTGTCCCCCAATTCCTTCAGGAACTTCAATGCACATTTTCCCCACGAACCGAGGGTCTCCGAGCCGATCGGAACAAAGCTGTAGCAGTGTGCTAGACCTCTGTATTTAATAATTTTCTGCGATTCCCTGAAAGAAGCAGCACCACCGCTTTCACGTGTGCTGTAGTGGAGGTAGGTACTGGCCAGTGTGGCAGCGCATGTGTAGTCCCATACCACTTGCTTACCATCCTTCCAAGGTAGCAAGGTGACCCCATCAGGGCGCTTCTGAGGGTCGTTAGGTCTGGATAAGTGTGGTTCTCTTTGTGCCGGGCAGCGGGCTGTGGCGAGGCTCCTCTTGATGATGTCGTTGACTTCTTCATGTCTTGCAATTTTACCCTGTGATTTACGACATACCAGACCATGACGACCATATTGGTCTGCCATCGCAGTTCCGCAGATGCACCTATGTTCGGTTCACCTATGTTCATGTTCACCTATGTTCTTCTTCTATATATATATATATATATATATATATATATATATATATATAATGAGAGATAGAGAGAGAGAGGGGTACCACTTCTGGTGTAGCTTAGGGGACCCATAGCCTCGGGGAAGCAGATAGGGAGCATTCAGGGAAAATGTATCATTTGTCCCTGATTTCTTGCGTATTTGCTTCTCCTACCACCCCCTATTTGATTGTGAACTCTATTTTACAAAATGTGCGGCATTAACATATACATAACTATTACAAATGAAATGAAAAAAAACAGACCAATGGGATACACAAATAAATATCACAAACAGATTCGATAATTGTTTCTAGTCAGACACCTTCTCAGACTCCTCCGAGGGTGGACTCGTGCCAAAGATGCAGCAGGCATTTCCCCTCTGAACTGCGACACTGAGCCGCTAGAACAAGAAGCTTTTCGTTCTTTAGTCTTTTCTAACACTGATCAATTTGTCACCTAATTCCATCAGGAACTTCAATGCACATTTTTCCCACGAACCGAGGGTCTCCGATCCGAGGGTCTCCGAACCGAGGGTCTCCGAACCAAGGGTCTCCGAACCGATTGGAACAAAGCTGTAGCAGTGTGCCAGACCTCTGTATTTGATGGTTTTGTGCTTTTCCTTGAAAGAAGCAGCGTCGCCCCCCTTCACGTGTGCTGTAGTGTAGGGAGGTACTGGCCAGCGTGGCAGCACACGTGTCGTCCCACACCACTTGCTTACCATCCTTCCAAGGAAGCAAGGTGACCCCATCTGAGCGCTTTTGAGGTTTGTTGGGTCTGAATAAGTGTGATTTTCTTTGTGCTGGGCAGCGGGTTTTGGCGACTCTCCTTTTGATGATGTCATTGACTTCTATATGTCTCGCAGTCTTACCCTGTGATTTACGACATACAGACAATGATAACCACACTGGTCTGCCATCGCGCTTCCGCAGATGCACCTATGCTCGGTGGGGATGGGGGCGGCAAGGCGAAGGGCAATTCCAATGCTGAGAGCGTCATGATTGAGGCGAATACCCAGGGCTGCATTGGGCACAGCAAATAAAAAATCCCCGGGGTGAGGTGCTGTTACCGCTAGAAGGCGGGCTTTGTTCCCAGCAGATGCGTTTTCAAGCATTGTTGTGACAGTCTTTTCCATTATGGGACTATCCGTGTGACCCTATGGCCTGCTTGTGACCTTTTGGGGCTTGTGGTCGGGGTACAGGGTGTGCAATGGTTTCCTACTCATTGGCTGCTTCGATAAACTTTTGATCACGAGTTCCAACTCAGTCTCTCATGCGCTCTGGTAGGATCTTTCTTACTAATTTGTTGAGAAGGCTGATAAGAATATATATATATATATATATATATATATATATATATATATATATATATATATATATATATATATATATATATATATATATATATATGTCGTACCTAGTAGCCAGAACTCACTTCTCAGGCTACTATGCAAGGCTCGATTTGCCTAATAAGCCAAGTTTTCCTGAATTAATATATTTTCTCTAATTTTTTTCTTATGAAATAATAAAGCTACCCATTTCATTATGTATGAAGTCAATTTTTTTTTATTGGAGTTAAAATTAACGTAGATATATGACCGAACCTAACCAACCCTACCTAACCTAACCTAACCTAACCTATCTTTATAGGTTAGGTTAGGTTAGGTAGCCAAAAAAGTTAGGTTAGGTTAGGTTAGGTAGGTTAGGTAGTCGAAAAACAATTAATTCATGAAAACTAGGCTTATTAGGCAAATCGGGCCTTGCATAGTAGGCTGAGAAGTGCGTTCTGGCTACTAGGTACGACATATATATATATATATATATATATATATATATATATATATATATATATATATATATATATATATATATATATATATATATATATATATATGTCGTACCTAGTAGCCAGAACGCATTTCTCGGCCTACTATGCAAGACCCGATTTGCCTAATAGGCCGAGTGATTTTCTTTATTTTCAAAATATTGTTTCCAATTGGTTTATTTGAAATATTATTATATATATGTATATATATATATATATATATATATATATATATATATATATATATATATATATATATATATATATATATATAGATAACATGCAAGTCTGCAAAGTTAAAGAAAACCTATCATACATTGCCTTTCATAGCCTATAATACGTATTTATGACGTTACAATCCTCGCCATCCACTGGACCCACCCGCATCTCTGTCCACAAATCCACCTGCAGCGCCGGGTCGGGTATGTTTCCATTTGGCCTACAGATTGAACAGAGAAAGAGACGAGCACGCGCACAGACACAACCACACATTGACAGTTGAGAGGCGGGACCAAAGAGCCAAAGCTCAATCCCCGCAAGCACAAATAGATGAGTACAAATAGGTTAGTACACACACACACACACACACACACACACACACACACACACACACACACACACACACACACACACACACACACTCAAGTAAACACACACACACTCAAGCACACAGCAAACAAGTTTGTCCCAGTCCAAAAGGAAAACAGTGACATGAACATGAGAAACCCATGGTTAAATCAGAGATGAAGGCTAGCTAAGCAGCAAAGTAAAAGGGCATGGAGAAACTATAGGAATAACAGGACACTGGAGAGCAGAGAAAGATACCAGACTACCAGGAATGAATATGTCAGGATGAGAAGAGAGGCAGAAAGACAATACGAAAATGACATCGCAAGCAAGGCAAAGACTCAGCCTAAATTGCTACATAATCACAGCAGGAGAAAAACAACAGTAAAGGAACAGGTTATGAAATTAAGGATAAGGGCAGAAGGATTCACTACAAAAGACAAGGAAGTGTGTGAGGAACTGAATAAGAAATTACAGGAGGTCTTCTTAGAGCAAGGAAAAATTCCAGAGATAAGAGACGGAATAGCTAACCAGGAACCACTGGAAGAGTTTGAGATTACCAGCGGGGAGGTAAGGAAGTTTTTACTAGAGTTGGATGTGACAAAGGCTTTTGGCCCAGATGGAATCTCCCCTTGGATACTAAAGGAAGGAGCAGAAGAACTGTGCCTACCACTCTCCATAGTGCATAACAAATCACTGGCAACAGGGGAACTGCCAGAAATTTGGAAAGCAGCTAACGTAGTCCCCTTATACAAGAAAGGGGGATGGACAGGAGGCACTGAACTACAGGCCAGTGTCCCTAACCTGCATACCATGCACGCTGATGGAGAAGATTGTGCGAAGAAAGCTAGTGGAACATCTGGAGCGAAAGAACTTTGTAACACAGCATCAACATGGGTTCAGGGATGGCAGGTCCTGCCTCACAGGGTTACTTGAATTCTACGACCAGGCAACAAAAATAAGGCAAGAAAGAGAAGGGTGGGCAGACTGCATATTTTTGGATTGTCAGAAAGCCTTTGATACAGTACCACACAAGAGGCTAGTGAAAAAGCTGGAGATGCAGGCTGGAGTGAAAGGTAAGGCACTCAATTGGATAAAGGAGTACCTAAGCAACAGGAGATCAGGGGGTCAAGCAGGGGTCAGTCCTTGGACCTATACTGTTTCTGATATATGTAAATGATCTCCCAGAGGGTATAGACTCAATTCTCTCTATGTTTGGTGATGATGCAAAAATTATGAGGAGGATTGAAACAGAGGACGATAGTAGGAGGCTACATGATGACCTAGACAAACTGAGTGAATAGTCCAACAAATGGCTGTTGAAGTTCAACCCGAGTAAATGCAAAGTAATGAAACTAGGCAGTGGAAACAGGAGGCCAGACACAGGATATAGAATAGGAGATGAAGTCAGGGTTGCCAGATTCAAATTGCTAAAGGTAGCGAGCTGACGATCTAAAAGTAGCGAATTTGTAATAAGAGTAGCCCAATTTTTTGTTTAGTGACTGATACGGGTTTCAAAGTAATCTATTATAATATATAGAGTACATTAAACGATTTTAATTATTTTATTAACATTATCTCTGCATATATATATATATATATATATATATATATATATATATATATATATATATATATATATATATATATATATATATATATATATATATTTAACCAATATGGTAATAGGATAACTTACCAATATTTACTGTTTGAAGCTTAATGGGTGTGAAGTCCTTCCACGTCTTTACAGTTGAAGATTACCAAGATCTTGGTCAGCATCCACAACCTCATTCTTGTATATTGCAGACTCATATTTAAGCATTGACATGAGTGGTTCAAATGACGAGCAACAAGTTACATTTTCTTCAAGATATGTTTTGATTCTCAAGACTGATGTCAAAAGCTCAAGTCCCATTCCCATTCAAGATTTCTCAGTTTAGTTTTCGCAGACGTTACTCTCGAAAATATCCGTTCAACCAGGGCATTACTGATTGGCAAGCAGTATATTTTCAACACAAACTCAGCGAGGTCAATCAGTATGGGATCGCCAGCAGTGTTCTTGACAGTTATTGTCTTGGTCTAAAATGACGATTCAGATGTCAGAATTTGTCCCTTACAAATGTTGGACTAGTCAATGGTTAACAGTAGGCACCACTGACTTTCAATTTCACTAAGCTTAGATTGGTCAGCTAATACTAACGGAAGTTCCGAAAATGGTTGCCATGTAAGCTAAGGCATATGATAGGTAACAGATTTTTCACCTTTTTTAAAGTTTCAACATTACTTAGAATACGAGAAAGAAGCTATTTGCAAGCTTTCATTAAAAAATTATCGCATCTTTCTTGAACATTTTGAAACTTTTCCTGGGTTGTAAAATTGTTTTGTCTGTTAGTGGCCAGAAGTGTTGAAAATTCGTAACCAAAGTCCACTTTCTCCAGGGGCGGATACATAGAATTGTAGTCCAAATTAACATGAAGTTTTGCATGATGAGGACGAAAGATTCTTCTGAGTATTCCAAGAGTAAAGTTTTCTAAGACAGTGTGAAGGCTATTCTGACCTGCTTCATCTTTTGATAAATTCATCCTTTCAAAATTCATCCTTTCAAAGTCATTTAGGATTGGTTTGAGACATGTGAAATATAGCTTATTGGAGGGATCAGCGTACATTGAAAATAGTTGCCTTGCAACATATTTATCACAAGAGGAAAAAGCTATTTGGTAATGAGTTGTTAGAGAACCTCACTGATCAAACGGCCGCTTTACACTACCGCTCCTTGCCAACCATCGTCTTCCTGACAAAGGTATTAACTGTAAGGGAACTTTCCCATCATTTATCAATCTGTAAATTTCTAGATAACTTTCTCCCCTTAATGAAGATCTGTGGAACCAGGTGTAGCTTTTGGGATGAAGTATTATTAACAATTAAGGTTGGGAAATCTATTGCCCCTGAGGAGGATTACCTTGCCTTGCGGTTACTTTTTCTTTCAAAGGTTCCTAGGATCAACGTCCCCAGGGGCCGGTCTCTGACCAGGGCTCTCCTGCGGTAAGTGGTCTAGTCAATCAGGCTGTTGGACTCGGCTGTGATTTGTACAGATTATATTATTAAAGCATAAATAATCATTGAGTTTCTTAATATTAATAGCCCAAAGTAGCCCAACTTGCCTTTAAACTAGCCCAAAAAGTCGCAAGTAGCGAAATTAAAAATTTGGGAGCGTGGGGCTCTTAAAAGTAGCCCAATTTGCTACTTGTAGCCCAATCTGGCAACCCTGGATGAAGTACTTAATGAAACGGACAGAGAGAAAGATCTAGGAGTAGATATCGCACCAAACCTGTCTCCTGAAGCCCACATAAAAAGAATAACGTCTGTGGCATATGCGAGACTGGCTAACATCAGAACAGCGTTCAGAAACCTTTGTAAGGAATCATTCAGAATCTTGTACACCACATATGTAAGACCAATCCTGGAGTATGCGGCCCCAGCATGGAGCCCGTATCTTGTCAAGCACAAGACGAAGCTGGAAAATATCCAGAGGTATGCCACTAGACTAGTCCCAGAACTAAGAGGCATGAGTTACGAGGAAAGGCTGCGGGAAATGCACTTTACGACACTGGAAGACAGAAGAGTAAGGGAAGACATGATCACAACCTACAAAATCCTCAGGGGAATCGACCGGGTAAACAAGGGCAAACTATTCAACACGGGTGGTACGCGAACAAGGGGACACAGGTGGAAACTTAGTACCCACATGAGCCACAGGGACGTTAGAAGGAACTTTTTCAGTGTCAGAGTAGTTAACGGATGGAATGCATTAGGCAGTGATGTGGTGGAGGCTGACTCCATACACAGTTTCAAATGTAGATATGATAGAGCCATTGTAGGCTCAAGAATCTGTACACCAGTTGATTGACAGTTGGAAGGCGGGACCAAAGAGCCAAACCTCAACCCCCACAAGCACAAATAAGTGTGTACAAATAGGTGAGTACTCACACACACACACACACACACACACACACACACACACACACACACACACACACACACACACACACACACACACACACACACACACACACACACACACAGGTTCCAGGAGGTCTTCACAATAGAACAGGGTGAGGTCACTGTGCTAGGAGAAAGGGAGGTAAACCAGGCAGCCTTGGAGAAGTTCGAAATTACGAGAGAGGAGGTCAAGAGACACCTGCTGGATCTGGATGTTAGAAAGGCTGTTGGTCCAGATGGGATCTCACCATGGGTACTGAAAGAGTGTGCAGAGGCACTTTGCTTGCCACTCTCCATAGTGTATAGTAATTCACTAGAGACGGGAGACCTACCAGAAATATGGAAGACGGCGAATGTGGTCCCAATATACAAAAAGGGCGACAGACAAGAGGCACTGAACTACAGGCCAGTGTCCTTGACTTGTATACCATGCAAGGTGATGGAGAAGATCGTGAGAAAAAACCTGGTAACACATCTGGAGAGAAGGGACTTCGTGACAAATCGCCAACATGGATTCAGGGAGGGTAAATCTTGCCTTACAGGCTTGATAGAATTCTACGATCAGGTGACACAGATTAAGCAAGAAAGAGAGGGCTGGGCGGACTGCATTTTCTTGGATTGTCGGAAAGCCTTTGACACAGTACCGCATAAGAGGCTGGTACATAAGTGGGAGAGACAGGCAGGTGTAGCTGGTAAGATGCTCCAGTGGATAAGGGAGTATCTAAGCAATAGGAAGCAGAGAGTTACGGTGAGGGGTGAGACCTCCGATTGGCGTGAAGTCACCAGTGGAGTCCCACAGGGCTCTGTACTCGGTCCTATCTTGTTTCTGATATATGTAAATGATCTCCCGGAGGGTATCGATTCATTTCTCTCAATGTTTGCGGACGATGCTAAAATTATGAGAAGGATTAAAACAGAAGAGGACTGTTTGAGGCTTCAAGAAGACCTAGACAAGCTGAAGGAATGGTCGAACAAATGGTTGTTAGAGTTTAACCCAACCAAATGTAATGTAATGAAGATAGGTGTAGGGAGCAGGAGGCCAGATACAAGGTATCATCTGGGAGAGGAAATTCTTCAGGAGTCAGAGAAGGAAAAAGACTTGGGGGTTGATATCACGCCAGACCTGTCTCCTGCAGCACATATCAAGCGGATAACATCAGCGGCATATGCCAGGCTGGCCAACATACGAACGGCATTCAGAAACTTGTGTAAAGAATCATTCAGAACTTTGTATACCACATATGTCAGGCCAATCCTGGAGTATGCAGCCCCAGCATGGAGTCCATATCTAGTCAAGGATAAGACTAAACTGGAAAAGGTTCAAAGGTTTGCCACCAGACTAGTACCCGAGCTGAGAGGTATGAGCTACGAGGAGAGACTACGGGAATTAAACCTCACTTCGCTGGAAGACAGAAGAGTTAGGGGGGACATGATCACCACATTCAAGATTCTGAAGGGGATTGATAGGGTAGATAAAGACAGTCTATTTAACACAAGGGGAACACGCACAAGGGGACACAGGTGGAAACTGAGTGCCCAAATGAGCCACAGAGATATTAGAAAGAACTTTTTTAGTGTCAGAGTGGTTGACAAATGGAATGCATTAGGAAGTGATGTGGTGGAGGCTGACTCCATACACAGTTTCAAGTGTAGATATGACAGAGCCCGATAGGCTCAGGAATCTGTACACCTGTTGATTGACGGTTGAGAGGCGGGACCAAAGAGCCAGAGCTCAACCCCCGCAAACACAACTAGGTGAGTACAACTAGGTGAGTACACACACACACACACACACACACACATTATAATAGTAAATTATATTATAAGAAAATATTATAAATATTATAAAAATTATATATTATATATAAATTATATATAAATTATACATTATAAATAAGAAAATTATAATAGTAGTCATATATAACCCCCCACCAAATGACAGAAGACCCAGACAGGAATATGATAGAAACAACTTGGCCACCATCAATATAATAGAGAGAGCAGCTTCTGTGGCTAGCAGGAACGGATCCAGACTTTTAATCATGGGAGACTTCAACCATGGGAAGATAGATTGGGGAAACGGAGACCCACATGGAGGCCCAGACACATGGAGAGCTAAGCTGCTGGATGTGGCAACAAGAAACTTTCTAAGTCAACACGTCAAGGGACCGACAAGAATGAGAGGAGGGGATGAACCAGCCTTGCTTGATCTGATATTTACCCTAAATGAGCCGGGAATAAGGGAAGTTAAGTTGGAAGCCACCTTGGGAATGAGTGATCACAGTGTGTTGAGCTTTGAGTACCTGGTTGAGCTGGGAATTATCACCCCCAAAAAAGAACTGGGAACCAAAGGGCTGGCGTACCGAAAGGGAAACTATGAGGAAATGAATAAATTCCTATGGGATATACATTGGGACACAGAACTCGGAACCAAGTCCGTACAAGACATGATGGACTATGTCACCCAAAAATGTCAGGAGGCTGTAAGCAGGTTTGTCCCAGCCCGACAGGAAAAAACAGAGAAGCAAAGGAAGAATCCGTGGTTTAATAAGGAATGTATGAAAGCAAAGGAGCAAAACAAAAGGGCATGGAGGAACTTCCGTAATAACAGAACACCCGAAAGTAGAGAGAGATACCAGAGAACCAGGAACGAGTATGTCAGTGTGAGAAGAGCAGCTGAGAAAAGGTATGAAAATGATATAGCTAATAAAGCCAAGACCGAACCCAAGCTACTACACAGTCACATAAGGAGGAAGACAACAGTGAAGGAACAGGTGATGAAACTTAGGGTGGGCTAGGACAGGTACACAGAGAATGACAAAGAGGTGTGTGAAGAACTCAACAAAAGGTTCCAGGAGGTCTTTACAATAGAACAGGGAGATGTCGCGGCGCTAGAAGAGGTGGCAGCAAACCAGGTGACCTTGGATAGGTTCGAAATTACAAGAGATGAGGTCAAGAAGCACCTATTGGAGCTGGATGTGAGAAAAGCTGTTGGGCCGGATGGAATCTCGCCATGGGTATTGAAAGAGTGTGCAGGAGCACTTTGCCTACCACTCTCCATAGTGTATAGTAGGTCACTGGAAACGGGGGACCTACTGTAACGGGGGGTGGGGGAAATAGCTCTATCTTGTCCATTATTCCACCCCCCAGTTAACTAACGAGGCCGGGGGAAACAGCTCTCTCTAGTCCGTTATCCCGTCCTCAGTTAGCTAACTATTCTAGAGCACCTCCAGAGTTCCTAAGGCAACCTCTCTCGTTCAACACCTTGTAACCTAGGTATTTGACTACCTAGGTGCTAAGACTACAAGGCGCCGTAACTGGATCAGTTACCCGAAAATCTAGAGAGAACTCTAGAATACAGTATCACTGCCACAAACGTATAAGAGAAAACGAAAGGAAAGAAATGAATAGTGAAGTAATTAGTGAGGGTTTGGGGTGAGAGGTAGGGAGGTGGGAGGAGCGAGGAGGGTCATTAGTTGAAAGTGAAAGTTCAGAGAGGGGTGGAGGGAGAGGAGTAGATAGGTAGAAGTAGAAGAGTAGATAGTAGAAGTAGAAGAGTAGATAGTAGAAGACGAAATGCTGCCACCATCCATTCATGATCATTACATACAAGACAAGGAATGGAACTTGTCTGTATCAAAATATTCTCAAAAGATGTTATCATGAGTTCATTATTAGTATGTTCCCTCTGTACCATGTATCAACGCCAAACATGTACTCGTTAATATCATGAAACCAGTAACCACAGAGGCTTTCTCACCTCAACTCAAAATCTCTAGGGAACAAAGTTAAACACAATTTAAATAATAAGTTCATAATTATATTTCCCATGAAGTATCATAATTTAGCAATTCAATTAAAATGTTCCAGTTTAATATTTAAAGTGAGTCATCCTCCAAGAATCTGAGAACCCTACAACTTGACTGCCCCTGATCATCACACAACACTTGTAAAACACGACCAAGTCACCTAAATGTTCAACTCACCGAGGACTGAGTCTAAGTTGAATAGAGAGGGGGGGGGGGGTCTGTAGCTTGACAGAGACTGTCTCGCCCCCTGCCGGCCGACAGCCTCCCTGTTAGGGACGTCTTCTCTGTTCTCGTCTGCTGCTCTGTCTGTTAATGCTTTTTGCTGGATAGCTCTCCGAGTTTATATTGGGGAACCTAGTAGCTAACTCCGCCCACAAGTAGATAGCCTCCGGTACTACCAAGCCACTCCTTAAACGTCGGCTTGTTTGAAGGCTACCAGACTACAATTAAGAGCTTAGCGGAAGCAAGGTGAAATTCTCATGATCTGACCTCAGGTCACTTGGGGTCATTAACGGTTAGAGGTGTGAGATCTCAGGCAGACAACTGGCGCCTCTCAGATCCTTGTCTGTGACTCGTGTACTCTATATATATTTTAAATAAACTAACTCAAACACTTTTACAGTGTTACACTACCAGAAATATGGAAGACTGCTAATGTAGTACCAATATACAAAAAGGGTGACAGACAAGAGGCACTGAACTACAGGCCAGTGTCCTTAACTTGTATACCATGCAAGGTGATGGAGAAGATTGTGAGAAAAAACCTAGTAACACATCTGGAGAGAAGAGACTTCGTGACAACCCATCAACATGGGTTCAGGGAGGGTAAATCTTGCCTTACAGGATTGATAGAATTCTACGGTCAGGTGACAAAGATTAAACAAGAAAGAGAAGGGTGGGCGGACTGCATTTTTTTGGACTGTCGGAAAGCCTTTGACACAGTACCCCATAAAAGGTTGATGCATAAGCTAGAGAAACAGGCAGGAGTAACTGGTAGGGCGCTCCAGTGGATAAGGGAGTACCTAAACAATAGGAAGCAGAGAGTTACAGTGAGGGGTGAGACCTCAGATTGGCGTGAAGTCACCAGTGGAGTCCCACAGGGCTCTGTACTTAGACCTATCCTGTTTCTGATATACATAAATGATCTCCCAGAGGGTATAGACTCATTCCTCTCAATGTTTGCTGACGACGCCAAAATTATGAGAAGGATTAAGACAGAGGAGGACAGCTTGAGGCTTCAAGAAGACCTGGACAAGCTGCAGGAATGGTCGAACAAATGGCTGTTAGAGTTTAATCCAAGCAAATGTAATGTAATGAAGATAGGGGTAGGAAGCAGGAGACCAGATACAAGGCATCACTTGGGAGATGAAATACTTCAAGAGTCCGAGAGAGAGAAAGACCTGGGGGTTGATATCACGCCAGACCTGTCCCCTGATGCTCACATCAAGAGGATAACAGCAACAGCATATGCCAGGTTGGCTAACATAAGAACGGCCTTTAGAAACTTGTGTAAGGAATCTTTCAGAACATTATATACCACATATGTCAGACCAATCCTGGAGTATGCGGCACCAGCATGGAGTCCATATCTAGTCAAGCATAAGACTAAAATGGAAAAGGTTCAAAGGTTTGCCACCAGACTAGTACCCGAGCTGAGAGGTATGAGTTACGAGGAGAGACTACGGGAATTAAACCTCACTTCGTTGGAAGACAGAAGAGTTAGGGGGGACATGATCACCACATTCAAGATCCTCAAGGGAATTGACAGGGTTGATAAAGACAGGCTGTTTAACACAAGGGGCACACGCACTAGGGGACACAGGTGGAAACTGAGTGCCCAAATGAGCCACAGAGATATTAGAAAGAACTTTTTTAGTGTCAGAGTGGTTGACAAATGGAATGCATTAGGAAGTGATGTGGTGGAGGCTGACTCCATACACAGTTTCAAGTGTAGATATGATAGAGCCCAATAGGCTCAGGAACCTGTACACCTGTTGATTGACAGTTGAGAGGCGGGACCAAAGAGCCAGAGCTCAACCCCCGCAAGCACAACTAGGTGAGTATACACACACACACACACACACACACACCAGAAAACAGTGCAAAACCTGGAAATGTAGGCTGGAGTGAAAGGGAAGGTAATCTATTGGATAAGGGAGTACCTAAGTAACAGAAGACAGCGAGTCACTGTTAGGGGTGAGGTCTCAGATTGGCGAGATGTCACCAGTGGAGTCCCACAAGGTTCAGTCCTTTAACCTATACTGTTTCTGATATATGTAAATGATCTCCCAGAGAGTATAGATTCCTTCGTCTCATTGTTTGCTGATGATGCAAAAATTATGAGGAGGATTAAAACAGAGAAAGACAGTAGGAGGTTACAAGATGACCTAGACAGACTGAATGAACAGTCCAACAAATGATTACAAAAATTCAACCCGAGCAAATGTAAAGTAATGAAACTAAGCGATGGAAACAGGAGGCCAGACACAGGATACAGAATAGGAGATGAAGTACTTCATGAAACCGACAGAGAGAAAGATCTGGGAGTTGATATCACACCAAACCTGTCTCCTGAAGCCCACATAAAAAGAATTACATCTGCGGTATACGCGAGGCTGGCTAACATCAGAACAGCCTTCAGGAACCTGTGTAAGGAATCATTCAGAATCTTGTATACCGCATATGTAAGCCCAATCCTGGAGTATGCGGCCCCAGCATGGAGCCCGTACCTTGTCAAGCACAAGGCGATGCTGGAAAAAGTTCAGAGGTATGCCACTAGGCTAGTCCCAAAACTAAGAGGCATGAGTTACGAGGAAAGGCTGCGTGAAATGCACCTCACGACACTGGAAGACAGAAGAGTAAGGGGAGACATGATCACTACCTACAAAATTTTCAGAGGAACTGACAGGGTACATAAGGATAAACTGTTTAACACGGGTGGTACGCGAACAAGGGGACACAGGTGGAGGTTGAGTACTCAAACGAGCCACAGGAACGTTAGAAAGATCTTTTTCAGTGTCTGAGTAATTAACAGGTGAACTGCATTAGGCAGTGATGTGGTGAAGGCTGACTCCATACACAGTTTCATATGTAGATATGATAGAACCCATGAGACTCAGGAATCTGTACACCAGTTGATTGGTCCCGCCTCTCAACCGTCAAAGAGCCAGAGCTCAACCCCCCACAAGCATAACTAGGTTAGTACAACTAGGTGAGTACAGATATACAGAGAGAGACATGGAAGTAGGGAGACAAGTAGACAGATAGATAGCCAGACAGACAGACAGACAGACAGACAGACAGACAGACAGACAGACAGACAGACACAGATAAACAGTGAAAGACATTCAGAGAGACAGACAGACAGTCAGAGACTACCAAATGAAATTAACTCTCCTAATATGGGCCTGAAAGCTTCAATGGTGCGCCCTAATTCTTTATTATTTCATTGCTCTTATTTTTGTAAGTGAAAAACAAACTTAGGATCGTTTTATTCAGTGTTTTTAACAGCTTGATTTCATTAACATAATAATAATTTTTTTCTTTGAATACATATTTTTAAAAACTTTAAAATTAGTTAAAGAAGTAAAACTAACCAAAAACTTACGAAACTGACCAACAAAGTCATGAAACTGACAAAGAAAGTCATGAAACTGACAAAGAAAGTCATGAAACTGACAAAGAAAGTTATAACATTTACCAAGAATGTCATGAAACTGACCAAGAAATTAATAAAACTGACCAAGACCAAGAAAGTAATGAAACTGACCAAGAAATTCATGAAACTGACTAAGAAGGTCATGAAACTGACCAAGAAAGTAATGAAACTTACCAAAAAAGTCTTGAAACTGACAACAAAACTAATGAAATTGATAAAAAAAAGTCTAGCAACTGGTAACTAAAATCATGAATCTGGTAAATAAAAATTTATGAATATGGCAAGAAAAGTCATGAATTTGACAAAGAACATTTTTAATATTTCTTTGAAAGTTGTGGAATTTGTATAATCATTTTGTGAAACTGGATAAGAAAGACATACAACTGGCCAGAAAAGTTGTAGAACTGTCTAAAATCGTCACAGCACTGATTAAAAAGTTTGTGAATATGCCCAAGAAAATTTAAAAACTGACAAAAGAAAATGTTAAAACTGACCAAATAAAACTTTTAAACTCACCACAAAAAGTTATAAAATAATCCAGAAATTTTTTAAAATTTTTGAAAAGTTGTAAAGCTGGCCATGGAAAGTTTTGAGATTATCCAAACAAGAAAGATGCAAAATAGTCCTGATTTTTTTGTTTACACTTTCTAAAGAAGGTCAAAAGACATTTTCAATTCTGTCCAAAGAAAATTGTGAAATCATCTAAAGAAAGATGTAAAACTATTATATGCAAGTTGCAAATCTCCCCAGAGAAAGTTGCGAAGCTGTTCAAAGAAAGTTGCAAAACTGTCTAAAGACAATTGTGAAACTGTGAATAGAAAGTTGCAAGCTAGCAAATGAATGACATAAATCTCTCCAGGGAAGGTTGTGAAACTGTCAAAAGAAAGTTGCAAAATCTGTCAAGAGAAAACTGGAAAATTGACTGAAAACAATTACCAAACCAGAACAGAACAGAAAGTCAAATTGTAAACTCACCAATGAGATCGAAGGAGGTCTCGTCCTCGCCAAGGGAGTTGCTGACGAAACACCTGTAATGTCCGAAGTCCCGGCTCCTCTGCACCTGTACGGTGAGTACTGACTGCCACAGACCCGCCTCCTGCAGGAGGAACACGCCAGGAATGTCAGAGAGCCGCCCGCCAGGCTAGGCTACCGTGATGATTGTGACGGTGAAGGGGTTGACAACGATGGTAATCAATGATAGTGATAAATATGATCATAATGGGATTATAACAGTGATGATGACCTGGATGTTTAGGTGGATGATGAGAACAATGACAATAGCGAGAAATGGTGAGAATTTTGATGGCAAGTAATAGGCTATTTTTGGAAATGGTTGTCACTTTAGACGCGATGGTAATATATCCTCTGGCGATGGTGGTGCTGATGAAGATTAATAAGGTGAGGTAAAATAATTGTGAGGAGAAAGCGAGGTAGTCCAGGCAATTTAGAGCAAATATCACTTTAACATGGGGAAAAACCCTGCTTCACAACCTTTCTAAGCTGCTTCCAGTTTAAACAAACTGAACTTGAAACAAGAACTTAAATAATTGTTATTTTTTTTATTTTAAAATTCTGTAAACAATTATATATATCGTAATTAAGTAATAAATGACCGTGTTATATATTGTTAAAAACATAATTTTACTTAAACAATTTTAGCTGTCAAGAAAAATGATCGCATCTCCCAGCAAGGGGATATTTTTATTTTTATTTTGCAGGAAACAACCTGTCAGTCCGTCACATTTTGAAACTATTTTTGGGGGTGTTCTCGTGGTCTGATTTTCTCGAAGGAGTGAAGGAACCGTGCCTAGCCATTTGGACCATCGGGAATCGAGCGCCGGCCTGCAAGAAGCGAAGCCGCCAATGTACCGACCAGTCCAAATGGTTGGATAGATATGATGAAGCAGGACGTGGGGTGAAAAGAGATGGATTAATTATCAATAAAATCATTATTTCTTTTAGAAAGGATCTAAGAGATTCTTGATGAGGCACTATATAATAGCAATAACGTGATGTATGTAGGAGAAAATCTTGAGGCAATGTATTGGGATTGAACTCACGTTGCTGGACGTCCAAGACACACTCCCCACTGCACCACCACAAACTTAAAAAGCACTGCAGCCAGGAAAGTTTACCTAATACAGAGGAATATGGTCACAGAGGAACTGAGAATATATCTGTTCATTTCTGAGGAACTGTTCATTTCTGTATACTCCGAGGGTATACCTTGGTTCCGAACTATGCGTATGATCTGCGGTTGATTGATTGTTGCCTCCGAAGACAGCTAGTTTATTGTGCACCCGACACCCATTTTGTGAGCGGTAGCGCAAAAAGCATTACAGAGGGCACAAAAGGTCTTTATCAGACTTCATCTTAGATTATTACATAAACAATTTCATCTATCCTTCACACCTTATAGTTACAATGTCAGCTAGTTACAGAGAAAGTGCTATTTCAAGAGCTATACATGTACAGTAAGTCATCATACATTAATGATAGGTCTTATCGCTAATACATAATAGTTTGACCAGTGGAGATAGTCATAGGGTAGCTTCTGTTTATTATTAGTCTTCACAATACACTACTTGTTTCTTCATCTCATATGTCGTTTATCTACTGGAAGTGAAATATGGATACAGTGCAAGGATTTCAGGTAATTTATCCATGGTAATAAGATAGGTTGCCATATCATACAAAGTGAGCTTAGATTTATCTCTAAAAGGCTCAATTTTACTACAATCCAAGATATAGTGTTCGAGTGTGTGTCCCTGTCTTTGTCTACACACTTTACACTTTACTTCATCTAGATCCCTATACAAGCCGAACTGCCAGAGATACTTGTAGCCAAGTCTTATACGAGCTGTGACAACATCTGTTAGTCTGCTGACTTTGTTACTTGCCCCATACACATGTTTTACTTCACAGATTTCATTGTGATGAACAATGGACCTGCTAGTTCCAGTTTGCACAGTTCTACTTTCTTCAAATCCATCCAGGAGTTCTTGTCTAATGGCACTTTTAAGGGACCTATTTGATAACTCAAGATGCCGTTCAATACTGTCTTTATTTACTGCAGCCTTAGCAAGGGCGATCATCATCAATAAAATATATCTTCGCATCCTATTATTCAGTTTACACTTCAAACGCATCCAATAGTTTAAAATTAGATATAATTCAGAGTAGGGAACTACTGGTGCATTTTTGGGGACCCATAGCCTCGGAGAAGAGAATAAAGGTATTCAGAGAGGACCTTGTAGATCCTCCCTGAACACTAGTGATATTATCATAACATTACTTTGAAAGCTAAAACTATTGTTTTTATTGGTAAATCGATCAGTATAAATAATCCTTCTTCATGTCTTGCAAGCATTACATTAATTCATCAAGACAATTGCTTACAAAGGTTCTTGATGTCCTGAATGGTCTCTCCCATTGATGCCAGGGTTATTGTTTTCCTTCATCAATAGCTTATCCATATATACGATCAGAATTACAATGCAAAAAATAATTGAATGGAAAAGATTTATGAGGAAAAACATTCATAAAACAAAAGAGATTAGCAGAAACAGAAGATCAATAATGAAGGAGAAGCTGCAAGGTTGCACGCACTGCTCTCTTATTCCTCTTTATTTTCCTCTTCCTCTTTTTCATTATCTTCTTCTTCTCCTTCCCCTTATATTCTTTCCTCACGTTGTTGTCTCTTTCCTTCCATTCCTCCAGTTTTGTCTTTGTTCTCTTCTGATTCTCCCTTTTCCTCTAATATTCATTCTCATCTCATTTTCCTGTTCATCTCCTCCTCATCTCTTCTCATTCGCCAATCTTTCTCACTTTTCAACTCTGCTCCTTCCCACTCCACTCTTGTTCTCATCATCTATATCCAGCTCTTCTCTTTTGTCCCTAATTATCAATCTCGCTTCTTTCCTCTCTCCTGACCTCATACCATAGACATTCTAATTCTCCTTCCTCATTATCCACTCACTGTCGCTAATCCCTCATCTAATCCCTCATCTAATCCCTCGTCTAATCTTACCTCATCGCTGCTGCTGGTCTCTATTGTGACTGTTGACCCGTGACCTTTGACCTGGCGTGGGCCGCGATACCACCGCACTTCCGTCAGCGGGCGGGCGTGGAATCTGCAGGTGAGGGCGGCCACGCCCTCCATGGTCACGCCCACACGCCCACTCCCGCCCTCGTTAACGATCTTAGGAGAAACTGGAGGAAGGAAAAATGAGTGGTTTAGTGTGTCGCCGAAGACGACTTCAAGACAAACCACGGTGAAACCCGGGAAAATAATATTGTATTTGCGTTCCGTGGAGAGCCCCGGCCTCTTGAGCTGTCCCTACGGACGAAATAACGTAGTGCTAAAACGCGTGAAGCCTAGCGCTTCTAACCTAGCCTAACCTAAGCATAGAAAATGTGGATGTTGATGAAGATTAAGCCACCCAAAAGGTGGCACGGGCACGAATGGCCCGTAAGTGGTGGCCCTTTTGAGCCATTACCAGTATCAATAGATGATACTGGAGACCTGTGGAGGTGCGGCTGCACCCTGCGTGATGGGAGATGTCTCCCGTGTGTGGATGTTTGTGAGCTGGTACTTATATTCCCCCGTATTTTGCCCCGTTGGGTGTTATGACGTACAAATTACTGAGAGTTATTTGGGAGGACAAGTTGCCGTGGGAAGCCTGGACAGGTACTCAAATAATGATTGTATTCATATTAGTATTAAATTTTGTTTCCAAACACAATTTGTAGTGCTTTATCTGTGTGAACAATGCACTTGTAATCTACAAAAAGTCTCCTCATAATAGGATACAATATGCAGCTTCCACTTTTCCACTCAAAAATACAATAAGCTGAATTTATGTTGCAGCTTCTCTTGTATATAAATATAAATATGCAGTGAATACAAAAGTCTGTTATTTATACTGATGTTGTAAATTAGAATTGTATAATGGAATTTGCGTTCAGAACTGAAATTTGTAATCATCGTGGACCAGGTACAGAAACCATCATCCAAATACTTTGATTAAGGTTTACATCTTATAAAATATTTTTCTGTCCAGATTTCCGTACGATTTAACAGTTATATATATATATATATATATATATATATATATATATATATATATATATATATATATATATATATATATATATATATATATATATATATATATATATATATGTGACAATGTCAGACCACGGAGGAAAAATGAAACAGGAAATTTCCTTAAGTACTTTCGTATATTAAATACATCTTCAGAAGGTCATTTTACAGATCGAGTGATGGGTATAAATAGGCAGGAGAGAGTGGTGAAGTAAGGTGAGGTACAATACTTGGACAACGCAGAAGGCCCATTGGCCCATCAGATGCACCCAATTGGCCCATCCGATGTAGCCCAATGGCCCATCTGATACAGCAGACATACAAGCATAATGCATAGGTAATTATAACATAAAGAGGTAAATATATACAATAAATTAGTGAGACAAATGTTTTTCAATGATTCTACTTAAATCGCCCTTTAGCTGATCTATTAGAAATGGATCTAAGTTATATAGACCACTGCTAATATTCAAATTACTTTCTTTGGTGATCTGTATCAAAGCGGATTCAATTATGTTTCTGTTATAGGTGCTTTTACAATTTGTTATTGAAGACGCACTCTCCCAATCAATTTGGTGAGCTTTTTCTGACAAATGCACAAACAAAGCATTAGATAATTGGCCATGTCTTACAGAGTATTTATGTTGCGATATTCTACATTTTAAATCTTTAGATGTTTGCCCGACATAGAACTTATTACATTCCTTACAAGGTATTTTATAAATGACGCAATTATCACTACGAGGGCTGTTCCTTACTAATAGCTTACCAACAGTGTTTTCGTAGCTAAACATTACATCTATATTAAAAAGTTTCAAGGCCTTGACAATATTCTCAAACCCAGAGAAATATGGTAAACATAACACATTCTTTGGGCGAGTCCTTTCACTGCATACATTATTATAATATGTACGACGAGCTTTGTTACGACAAACTTCCAAAAAATTCAGTGGGTAACAAAGCTTAAGACCAATCGAATCAATATTCTTAAATTCTTCATCTAAGAATTCTGGACTCACAACTCGAAGAGCTCTTAGATACATTGAAGAAAAAATTGACTTTTTTACATTGTATTTATGCCCTGAAAAATAATGAACATAAGATAAATTGTTCGTAGGTTTTCTGTAAACACTAAACTTTAATGAAGAGTTTTCCCTATGAATAAGCACATCTAAGAATGGCAAACATTTATCAATTTCAGTCTCCATAGTAAATTTTATGGAGGTGACTTGGTCATTAAGTTTGGCTACAAATTCGTCTGTGTTTACATCTGAAGGCCAAATACACAAGATATCATCAACATATCTAAACCAAGGAATGATTCCAGGAGTTATTTTTGAAACAAATTTATTTTCAAAGAATTCCATGTACAGGTTTGAGAGCAATGGCGATAGAGGATTCCCCATTGCCATTCCAAAAGTCTGTAAATAAAACTCATTATTAAAGGTAAATTTACATTCTTTAATGCACAACTTAACAAGACTGACAATAATATCAGCAGAAAGAGGTAAGTCATGGCTCATTAGTTCACGAGCAAGATAATCGAGAATATCATCGACCGGTACCTTTGTGAACAAGGAACAAACGTCAAAGCTGATTAACTTTACATCAGGAGTGACAGGAACACTATTCAATTTGTTAACTAAATCAAGAGAATTTGTCAAATGAGAAGAGGAGATAGTTCCTAACAAAGGCGACAAGATTTTGGTAAGCCATTTGGAGAGTTTTGTAAGAAAAGAAGAGTTTCTTACAAACTCTCCAAATGGCTTACCAAAATCTTGTCCCCTTTGTTAGGAACTATCTCCTCTTCTCATTTGACAAATTCTCTTGATTTAGTTAACAAATTGAATAGTGTTCCTGTCACTCCTGATGTAAAGTTAATCAGTTTTGACGTTTGTTCCTTGTTCACAAAGGTACCGGTCGATGATATTCTCGATTATCTTGCTCGTGAACTAATGAGCCATGACTTACCTCTTTCTGCTGATATTATTGTCAGTCTTGTTAAGTTGTGCATTAAAGAATGTAAATTTACCTTTAATAATGAGTATTATTTACAGACTTTTGGAATGGCAATGGGGAATCCTCTATCGCCATTGCTCTCAAACCTGTACATGGAATTCTTTGAAAAGAAATTTGTTTCAAAAATAACTCCTGGAATCATTCCTTGGTTTAGATATGTTGATGATATCTTGTGTATTTGGCCTTCAGATGTAAACACAGACGAATTTGTAGCCAAACTTAATGACCAAGTCACCTCCATAAAATTTACTATGGAGACTGAAATTGATAAATGTTTGCCATTCTTAGATGTGCTTATTCATAGGGAAAACTCTTCATTAAAGTTTAGTGTTTACAGAAAACCTACGAACAATTTATCTTATGTTCATTATTTTTCAGGGCATAAATACAATGTAAAAAAGTCAATTTTTTCTTCAATGTATCTAAGAGCTCTTCGAGTTGTGAGTCCAGAATTCTTAGATGAAGAATTTAAGAATATTGATTCGATTGGTCTTAAGCTTTGTTACCCACTGAATTTTTTGGAAGTTTGTCGTAACAAAGCTCGTCGTACATATTATAATAATGTATGCAGTGAAAGGACTCGCCCAAAGAATGTGTTATGTTTACCATATTTCTCTGGGTTTGAGAATATTGTCAAGGCCTTGAAACTTTTTAATATAGATGTAATGTTTAGCTACGAAAACACTGTTGGTAAGCTATTAGTAAGGAACAGCCCTCGTAGTGATAATTGCGTCATTTATAAAATACCTTGTAAGGAATGTAATAAGTTCTATGTCGGGCAAACATCTAAAGATTTAAAATGTAGAATATCGCAACATAAATACTCTGTAAGACATGGCCAATTATCTAATGCTTTGTTTGTGCATTTGTCAGAAAAAGCTCACCAAATTGATTGGGAGAG
>NW_025554889.1:15000-17500 GCF_020424385.1 Procambarus clarkii | reverse complement strand
CCCAGAGAATGGGAATGTATCTTCTGCCAAACAATCACAGAAAAGTCACTACTTCACTATCTCCTGGAATGTGAAGCAACCAACGACCTTAGAAGAGCTTTAAGAGTCTATAAATCTTGCAGTCACGACCCTGAAGCCATCAACACTGCCACTCTTCTGGTAATGAAAAGTGTCCAGCAGCTGGACACCCTCATAAATACTCTCAAGCAGTGAACAAATCCACAAGGGCCGTGACGAGGGTTCGAACCTAAGTCCGAGAGGATCCCAGACTCGCCTTAATCGACTGAGCTACGACAGGGTAAAAAGAATTGCAGTATCCACCCCCGCGATAGCAGCCACATAGTAAGGATTGGCAGCTTAAATGCGAGCACAACACGCAATGTATGCTGTACCTCTTTCACGAACAAAGATCCCGTACACTCCAAAAAAATTCTACCACTTACGGGCTATTCATGCCCGTGCCACTTCTTGGGTGGCTTAACCTTCATCAATCTTCCAGCAACCACTGCCCTGAGGAGATATTAAAATTTGAACTATTTTTTGTTAAAGTAGATTTAAGGAAGTCATACACGTCAATCATAAAAATGACCAAGCTGAGGGTGCAGGTGTCTATAAGTTTCCATGCAATGATTGCAATAACATTATGACCAAAGAGGCAGGTATCTACAAACCTGCATCACTCAACACAATACATCTGTCAGATATGGAAGTCTTAATAAAAGCTCAGCTATATATAAACCACTTAACTAAGTGGGACCCATCACAAAAGTATATGTGATAATTCTTGTATACTTTATCCCCCAACACTGTGGCTTCAAGAGAACAATAATAATCGACTTGAGAATGGTCCAGGACGGACCGAAACGTCGTCGTCCCTTCAACTTCTAGTGTGTGGTCTGGTCAACATACTTCAGCCACGTTATTGTGACTCATCGCCTGCAGAACAATAATAGTCTGCTATTACAAATAATAACTCACATTATCCTCAGGGCAGTGATTAGCAGATGTGGTGAGCGATTATGTAACAATGTAGGGAGCAGCGGCTGAGCAGACAGAACACTGGACGTGTGATCCTGTGGTCCCGGGTTCGATCCCGGACGCCGGCGAGAAACAATGGGCAGAATTTATTTCACCCTGATGCCCCTGTTACCTCGTAGTAAATAGGTACCTGGGAGTTAGTCAGCTGTCACGGGCTGCTTCCTGGGGGGTGGAGGCCTGGTCGAGGACCGGGCCGTGGGGACTCTTATGTGTGTGTGAGGGTATATATGTGAACACTAGACTAACTCTAGTAACTAAGAGTATATGTATGTGAATACTAGGGGATCGAGGGATCGACTTAGAGGGTTCTAGGTTAGTGCGAATGTTAATACTAAGATATGTGGACCGATTAGTGTCCAGTGTATGGACCAGTTGCGGTCCAGTGTGTGGACCATTATGGTCCAGTGTATGGACCAGTTATGGTCCAATGTGTGGACCGATATGCCCCGAGGTGGACCGGGAATATGGACCACCGTAACCAGACCAGATTAAAGAGTCTTCTTGACAGTAATTTTAGAAGAGGAACAACAGATAATGTCTTGACGCTCATAGTCTATTAATATAATAATAATAAAATATATAACACAAATTATATATTATATATATAATATATATATATATATATATATATATAATATATATATATCTATATATATATATATATATATATATATATATATACTTTCTTTGATAAAGACTTGATATTTTGATATATATATATATATATATATATATATATATATATATATATATATATATATATATATATATATATATATATACTTTCTTTGATAAAAGACTTGATATTTTGATATAACAATATGACATTATATTTGATATCTCAATTTGATATAAGACTTGACATAAAGTATGATTTGCATCTACCATGCAAATCCTGTATCATCCAAACAGTCTAATGACACGAGGGTGCAACAGTGATAACACCATACTCTTATTTACACCTGTAATTAAGGAGACTCCATAATTCACAATGCCATATTACTCATGTTTTCTTCTCTACAATAAACGCTATTTACGCCTGTGATTTACGAGATCACTTATTTACACTCCTTCAGTATATATACGAGATCCCCCCCCCCCTTGTTTACACTTACAATTTACAGTGAGTAGGATCCTCTTGCTGACAGAGGGGGGGACGCCGTTGGCCGCTATGCAGAGGAAGGCGCCACTGGCGTTCCTATGGACGGCTGGGAGGGCCAAGCTTCGCCCAACGTGTTCCTCTACTGGTAGGGGTGGGGGTGTGGGGGAGAGAATAGGGGGTGGGGAGGGTTGGGGGAAGGAGGAGGTGAGAGAGAGGGAAGGGGAAGGTGAGAGAGAGGGGGAGGTGAGAGAGGAAATGAGAAAGGGGGGGTGCAAAAATGGGGGGGAAGGGGAATATTGTTAGGAGGGAGTGAGAGGCAGAGAGGGTGAGTGCGAGTTAGAGCCAGGTTAAAGAGTGTGT
>NW_025554889.1:0-10000 GCF_020424385.1 Procambarus clarkii | reverse complement strand
AGGGCAAAGGACTCAACGTCACCCTAAACTGGATCCCATCCCATGTTGGAATCCCATTAAACGAGAAAGCCGACGAAACAGCTAAATTGGCAACTCGTCATCCACAAAAGAATCCAACCCAGCCTAGAGTACATTAAAAACACCATCACCAAAACACTCTCACACCTCAACAAAGCCCATCTTCACCAGAGAGGAGCAGAAGGTTCGCCCTCTGCAATATGCCATCTTCAGGCCACCAAGTTAGGCAGGTTAAATACCCCGAAAGGAATCCACAGGAAAATAGCAGTTCGCTTATATAGACTACATCTAGGTTACAGATGCAACTGGGAATTTAGTGAACCCAGAGAGTTCGAACTCTACCTTTGGTAATGTTAACAAGAGTTAACGGAACGCATATTTTAGCGTCAGGCAAAATACAATCGTAAACTGAACTTTGCAGAGTTATTTTTTTCGACTTCCTGGTCAAGTGAAGAATAACATAAAGAAAACGTTATCAAGTCCGTCCTGGATCTTTATCATCACACGACTTGATAATGGTCCACGACGGACCGAAACGTCGTCGTTGCTCCGTCTTCTGACGTGTGGTTTGGTCAACATGTCTTCAGCTATGTTGCTGTGACTCATCGTCTGCACACATGAATAAAAACACGTAAATTGTCCTACGGAAATATTACCTTGGAGTCATGTTATATGAAAGACATAACAAATTTAAATCTGTATTCAGAAATAAATCAGAATATTGATTACAATTTAATTACGTTAAAATTTATTGGCTACAAAATAAGTGTTTAAAACAAACATTATCATATCTCTTAAGCTGATGATAAATTTGAGACAATTGCTATAATTATGCGATCGCCAGTACCGACAAGCCATTGGCTGTCAACTCACCACTTAAAGAAGAGTTAAGGTTGAATTTCTGCCCATCTTCTCTTATCCAGCGTATGATTGGATGAGGATCGCCACGGGCCTCACACGTCATCATTACGTCACGTCCCTCGTTGACTGTGACGTCACTGCTGCTTCTTGCGTCATCGATTACCGGAGGCACTGAGAGGTAAACACGAGTGACTGTTAATTTGTAAATCAGAATACAGTTAGAGAGAGAGATAAGCAGACTCGGTACAGTTAGAGAGAGAGATAAGCAGACTCGGTACAGTTAGAGAGAGAGATAAGCAGACTCGGTACAGTTAGAGAGAGAGATAAGCAGACTCGGTACAGTTAGAGAGAGAGATAAGCAGACTCGTACAGTTAGAGAGAGATAAGCAGACTCGGTACAGTTAGAGAGAGATAAGCAGACTCGGTACAGTTAGAGAGAGAGATAAGCAGACTCGGTACAGTTAGAGAGAGAGATAAGCAGACTCGGTACAGTTAGAGAGAGAGATAAGCAGACTCGGTACAGTTAGAGAGAGAGATAAGCAGACTCGGTACAGTTAGAGAGAGATAAGCAGACTCGGTACAGTTAGAGAGAGAGATAAGCAGACTCGGTACAGTTAGAGAGAGAGATAAGCAGACTCGGTGCATCTGGCTAGGGAAAAACAGTACTATGTGATCCATAAATCTCAAAACTCGACAAATCAGAATTTTCCACAGCCTGCAGAAGGTCACACAGAAACCAATTAAAGTTAAATTTACCGTCATGGGAGAGATAGACACGCGTAATAGATTAGAGAGACAGAAAAATATAGCGAAGCGCCAGACCCACTTAGCTGATGAGACTTGGAGACAAAGTGCTAGGGAACAGTTAAGTCACTCCTCCACTCACTCTACTTTCTCATACAACCTGAAGTTACCCCTTGTAATATCGCGGAGGTTATAGAAAATGGGATTGGAAGGGAGTGAACATAGAAAACGTCATGACAGACAACATTCCATGTGAAGATGGTGAGCACAGAAAACATCATATAGAAAATGGGATGCGAAAAAGACAAGTA
Source organism: Procambarus clarkii (assembly GCF_020424385.1). Lineage (NCBI taxonomy): Eukaryota > Metazoa > Arthropoda > Malacostraca > Decapoda > Cambaridae > Procambarus > Procambarus clarkii. The sequence goes on along the minus strand of NW_025554889.1, from coordinate 8,066 downwards.
AAGAAAATAATAATAATAATAATAATGAAGGTGAAGAATAGACTCAATACATCAACCCGTCCTCGTCTCAAGTCCATTACATCCAGCGGTCGACCCCACAGACACATTCATCAATTTTAACATTATGTTCATTCAAAACGGGAATTTTCTCAAATATAAATTAATATTATAATGTATTTGCATATTGTGCATATATAGGCATAGGTTAGGTTAGGTTAGGTTAGGTTAGGCGTTTAGGTTCTGTTGGCGATTATTTGTATTTGTAGTACGTGGGTGAAGCATTTACAGCATTGTGGTTCGAACAAAATTCGTCAGTGAAGCACTTGTTCCGGAAGTGTTCGGACGTCATCAGTTGTAAGTCGTGTGTAAACCGCTTTTTATTCATAAACATCTGGGGTTTGGTGGGTGCATGGAATCACCTTTGGGTCATTTTTTTTTTTTTTTTTTTTTGTATTTTTTTTTTTTTTTTTTTTTTTTTTTTCGTCAGTGAAGTGGCCACTTGTTTACAATGCTAACCAGACGTACATCAGTCTTCTGTCGCCATGGACACCGTTTTTTAAATGTTAAACAGAGTTCAAGGGTTTATTGAACACTCAACCACAGAAGGTGATTCGGTGCTTTTAAAATGCTAAGCTAACCTACATACGTAAATACGCAGAATACACGCGTCAGTGTATTATTAAACCAAATTGTCGGACGAACCTACAACCTTTATCAAGGTCCTGTAAACAAAAAACGTTGTTTACAGCATCTTGATAAAGTATTTAGGTTCATCCGAAAAATTGGTTTAATAATAATACATCTACACATGTATTTAATCTTTTCTTCACCTTCATTTAAAATATTACGGTATTGAAGTAAGGTTATAAATAATTATAATAATACTTTATTTATAATAAATGCATATATAAAGCACATGAGACAGGTATATTTGTAGATAAAGGGGTTAATTACACACATACAATGAAACAATACTACGCACAACACTTCGGGCAAGCATTGTGGAGCCTTAGATGTTGTTGTTGTTAAAGATTTGCTACCTGGAACAAAGTTCCAAGTAGCACGGGCTATGGTGAGCCCGTAGCTTTTTTTTTTTTTTGGAGACTTAGAGAAAAGAAAATTGGATGTTACTGAAGCCAACGCAACCTTCTTGAAGCAACCAGTCCTCTTTCAATGAACGTCGGATTTCGCTCGTATGCGTTAACTTAAGGCCAAAAATTGTCGTACTAGAAAATGGAAGCGGCTCGCGAAGGTGACGCACTGTCCCGTTTTCTGTTTTGGGTCCTCTGGTAGGTTAGGACACTTTATAAATTGACCGTTTTCTTGACGATGGGAAACATTAGGAGGACGGGCTGCTTGAGGAGACCGGGGCGGGTATTAAGAGAAGCAGCAATTAAGTTTACGCAATGAAATCTTGCGCTTAATTCCTTACAATGGAGACGAGGTTGCCAAGACGGAGGTTAAAGCCTATTGCACAGACGTCTCGGATGATGCCATCTTAGGGTTTCGTGCTGGGAGCAGGTACTACACCTGCGGCCAGATTCACGAAGCAGTTACGCAAGTACTTACGAACGTGTACTTCTTTCCTAAATCATTGACGCCTTTGGTTACATTTATTAAACAGTTTTCATGCATGAAAACTTCCCAATCAATTGTTGTTATTGTTATAAACAGCTTCCTGGTGCTTCGGAGCTCATTAACTGTTTAATAATTGTAAACAAAGCTGCAAAAGATTGAGAAAAGATGTACAGGTTCCTAAGTGCTTGCGTAACTGTTTCGTGATTCAGGCCCCAGGTCATGTTATTGAACTCCAGGTGAATATGTACTCACTGTGTGTGTGTGTGTGTGTGTGTGGGTGGGTGTGGGTGTGTACTCACCTATTTGTGCTTGCGGGGGTTGAGCGTTGACTCTTTGGTCCCACCTCTCAACCGTCAATCAACTAGTGTACAGATTCCTGAGCCTACTGGGCTCTGTCATATCTGTGTGTGTGTGTGTGTGTGTGTGTGTGTGTGTGTGTGTGTGTGTGTGTGTGTGTGTGTGTGTGTGTGTGTGTGTGTGTGTGTGTGTGTACGTTGCCTTCGTTGTTAACGTGAGCTAACGTGCATCACGAGCCGTTAACTGTGACGCTCTCTCCTCCCTCCACAATATTTTTAGTGTTATATCAAATCACGGAGACGAGGATGACGTGACTGACATTTGTCAGCCTGGCAAAAGTCTCGGGCGGTGAACAGTCGACTCTAAATGTCACTATCCGTCTTTCATGGCGACATCACTCGAGCATTTTCGCTCACTTTCGCACATTTTCGCACACTTCACACCACCACCACCCTAACCGAACTTAATGTCAGTAAATTCCACTATTAAAGACCTCTTGGCCTATGCGAGGCAGTTCCTATTGGTCCACGCGTGGAAGCTCCTATTGGCCCTAACCACTTGGGCTGGACGGTATAGCGTCGGTCTGGCTTCTTTCAGGTCGGCGTTCAGTTCCCGACCGTCCAAGTGGTTGGGTACCATTCATTTCCTCAGTCCTATCTTAAATCCTTATCCTGATCCCTTCAAAGTGGTATATAGTCGTAATGGCTTAGTGCTTTCTCCTGATATTTATTTGACCTCCTTTTGACCCGCAGGAAGCAGCTCCTATTGGCCCACTTGAGGCAGTTCCTATTTATTTCCACCCAAACTCATTCATATACATGTCTAACCTACTCTTGAAACAACCTCCGATCTTGATAAGACAACATACATGTCAGCGCTTCAAACACAGAGACTTTTATCATATGCAACTGATAGAAACTAGATATCTAAAATAAGATAGATATGCTATCATGCATAGGCTGAGTACCAAGGTCAAGCACTGCACCAACGATATCAACATCTGCCACACCAACCCGCAACATGTAGTGTTTACATGCGTCAAACCAGGAGGTCTGAGCACATGTTTGTAATTCCACTTTATGGAAAGTAAATGATTCTAGTCATCTTCCAGGTGTTTACCAAACTTTTCCAACGTTATTCCAGTTTTGATCGCGTGCTGAAACGCGTGTGTGGAGGTGGCTTAATTAGTGTGGGTGCTCACTATAGACCCGAAGGTCTATAATCTATATAGGACCCGAATCTTCTTTTCGTGATGATTGGTTCTGTTGTTCTTCAGCAGATCTATCAGTAAGGTCACGTTTGTCGCTCTTGTACTGCCTTGTTTCCTAAGAATGACGCCAGATTCGATAGCTGGTTGGCCGGCCCCTGTGTCCTCACACGATAGCTGATTGTTGATATAATGTTGCCAATGGTGATCAGTTTAATTGTCACTCGAACGATACTGATTAATTTGTGTGAGTATTTCCAAGGTATTTATACTTCCTCCGCCAACTACCTGATCAAAATTGGTCACATGTTAACTTTTATATCAATAACAGCCGCAAAATGTTTAATTCTACTCATGAACTTGTTCATTTTATTTTCAATATTCATATACACTTATAATTATTATAATTGCGAGAGAAATGAATATGTGTATTAATCATACATATATTCATCAGTGCATATTCTAGGTCAACCTCGATTCTCATGTATGAATAATTTAAAGTTGATTTCTCGTATAGTTCAATACTTCAGCCTCACAATACAACCTGTTTATGATTATTAGGTAGTTATTACTATAGGTAAAGTGGTCTGCAATAAGGCACAATAAACCTATGTGTATCAAAGTGTTCAATAAAGAAATGGACATAACTTTAGAGGGGGAGTTCCAAATTTTATTTTTATTGAAATCACAGATCTTCATCCAATAATTCTAGACAGTTAAAATCGTGAGGATAATGGGCAGCCTTCAAGTCCATCAAGTCCTTCAAGTCCTTCAGTTTGGAGACCAAGTCCAAGCCTCTGAAGACTGTTCATAGAATGCGAGATCTCTACTTGTGTATTACTCTTCAGTTTCAAGGTGTTATTAAGACCTATATATTTAGTTGTTGTTTAGGCTTACCTTCGTAAATAGGTAGAATAAGTAGTTAGCTTTGCTTGCTTTCCCCTTGTTTAAGTGAGCTCTAAACAGCTAACTTACTTAAACAGCCTAAGATTGTACGTAAAACCGAGAAGAGTTGTTTAGTTAAGTGCTTCTTCATACTAACGAAGCTATTAGGTGGTAAATTGAATTATATTGTTTTAATATTTTGGTGGGTTATTGAGGTAGAATAAACAATACTTAACTGTTGTTTTAACACACACTTTGGCTCCCTGTGATACCCGCAGCGACATATATATATAGCTTTGATTTTTTAGCTCATTGGTTTAATGAGGTATTAAAAGCTACTTTTAACCATTTAGCTAAGCTACAGCCGACTTGTCGACATTAAAGCTAACGAGGCAGAGGGGTGTGAGTAACGAGCTAAACAATAATAGCTTGAGTTATGTCACAGCAATTACCACTAACTGGACCAATTAATCTCAGTCGGGCGTCAAGGTGGGCTCGTCTGAGGCTTCCCAGAGCCTCGGTCTCAAATATCCGACCATTTCGGTCTCAATGGCTCCTCGGTGTTGGTTTCAGTCACGGTCTGAGGTTTCCTCGTTTTTTTACACACAGAAATCACAATTGCGTGTTGATTCAAATGAACAAATCCACAAGGGCCGTGACGAGGATTCGAACCTGCGTCCGAGAGCATCCCAGACGCTGCCTTATGTCGTTGCTCAGTCGATTAAGGCAGCGTCTGGGATGCTCTCGGACGCAGGTTCGAATCCTCGTCACGGCCCTTGTGGATTTGTTCCCTCGTTTTTTTTTCATAGATGCCTAATTTATGTATATGAAAGTTAGAATTTGATCTTCGACTTGGGATTGATTTCTGTTGTATTTGAGTCTTCAATCCGTCATCTTGCTTGATACCTGCTTGACACTTGCTTGATACCTGCATGACACTTGCTTGATACCTGCTTGACACTTGCTTGATACCTGCTTGACACTTGCTTGATACCTGCTTGACACTTGCTTGATACCTGCTTGTCACTTGCTTGAGACCTGCTTGACACTTGCTTGAGACCTGCTTGACACTTGCTTGATACCTGCTTGACACTTGCTTGATACCTGCATGACACTTGCTTGATACCTGCTTGACACTTGCTTGAGACCTGCTTGACACTTGCTTGAGACCTGCTTGACACTTGCTTGATACCTGCTTGACACTTGCTTGAGACCTGCTTGACACTTGCTTGATACCTGCTTGACACTTGCTTGAGACCTGCTTGATGGGGTTCTGGGAGTTCTTCTACTCCCCAAGGCCTCCCCGAGGCCAGGCTTGACGCGTGAGAGCTTGGTCCAACAGGCTGTTGCTCCTAACAGCACCTGTTACCATCCTTGTTGATTTGGTTTCCATTTTTTTTTTTTTTGAGTTTCTGGTCTGTCAACCATCTGAAAGGACAATTAAGAGCAACACAATAGCCTTAATAACCCTCCAAGATTGATTAATCTTGGAGTAATTAACTAATCTATTAATCAACTTAATCAACCTCCAAGATCAACCTCTGGATGGTTGGTGTTGGGCTTACTGACCAATCAGCAAGTATAATATTAGTCCTGAACATTGTCCGGGGCTGAAGTTAGCCCCCCCCTCCCCCCCTCCCTCCCCCCCTCCCCCCCTCCCCCCCCCCCTCCCCCCCCTCCCCCCCTCCCCCTCCCCCTCCCCCCCTCCCCCCCCTCCCCCCCCCCCTTCAGTTCATATACACCGAGAAGCGGTGTGGATGACGGATGACTGCCTGATGGATGACGGGGGTAATGGGCTGATGGATGGGACATGGAATAGGGTGATGGCTGGAGGATGTAATTAGGGGTGACAGATGACGATATAAGGGGTTTTGGATGAAGTGGGTTGGGGATATAATGGGGTGATGAAAATGGGGGGAATGTAGTGAGGTAATGGAAGAGGGAAGTAACTGGGTGATGGGAGATCGAGGGGTGTAATAGGGCGACGAATGGGGGATGTAATGAGGTAATGGGTGGATGGAGTGAAGAGGGGGGGGAAGGGATGGAGGGAATTGGTGATAGATGGGGAATTTAATGGTGCAACGCCGGGAAGGTTTAATGGATACGGAATTGAATGAGGTGATGGATGAGGCATATGGGAGGGATGGGAAGGGTTTGATGGATGAGGACTGAGAGGATGAGTAAAGTATACATGAATAATAACTCATGCAGAGGAAGCGGGAACTGAGAAGAGACAACAGGAGGAACAGGAGGAACAGGAGGAACAGGAGGAACAGGAGGAAAAAAACGCCCAATAAGCGTGCAAAAATCAGGTATTTTTTTATCTGGATGAGGAAGAGTGGGGGGGGGGGGTGCTGGAGGATCAGGCGGACAGGGAGCCATAAGATGTAAAAGGAAGCGTCAGGGGAATATCAGGAAGACTTGGAGGAGGTGAATGATCGGGAAGGAGGAGGAGGAGGAGCAGAAGAAAATCTGAGCAAGAAAAAGAAAAGGGGGGCGAAATATTTCTCTACCTGAGGGACGCGACGGCATAAGAAATATGGCGGTTACAGCTGGGATTATCTGGAGAGTGGCTGAGGCAGGGAGAGGCAACGATGTTAGGGAGAAGCAGGCATGGTAGGGAGAGGCAGGGAGGGCAGGTAGAGGCAGGGAGAAGCAGGCATGGTAGGGAGAGGCAGGGAGGGCAGGTAGAGGCAGGGAGAAGCAGGCATGGTAGGGAGAGGCAGGGAGGGCAGGTAGAGGCAGGGAGAGGCAGGGAGGGCAGGTAGAGGCAGGGAGAAGCAGGGAGGACAGGAAGAAGCAGGGGGAAGCAGGGAGGAGCAGGAAGAAGCAGGGAGGGTAGGAAGAAGAAGACAGGAGCAGGGAGGGCGGGAAGAAGCAGGGGAAAGCAGGGAGGGCAGGGAGAGGCTACGAGAATTCAAAGCCTTTCACAGTAGCAGAAAAGAAAAGAAGGGAAGGAGCAGAAGGTAAACGACATAGGTTAGTTTAGAAGAAAGGATAAAGACGGGAGATAAGCGAGGGGGACGAAGAAATAGACTCTAAAGTAAGATGGGAACTTGAAGGAACGGGCAAGCGTAAAATGGCCAGGGATAAAAGATATAAACGGGATATAGGATGCTCGGGTTAGGTGAGTTTAGGAGGAGAGAGAGAGAGAGAGAGAGAGAGAGAGAGAGAGAGAGAGAGAGAGAGGAGAAGAGAGAGAGAGAGAGGAGAGAGAGAGAGAGAGAGAGAGAGAGAGAGAGAGAGAGAGAGAGAGAGAGAGAGAGGGCGTGGAGGGTGACTCAACTATGGAGAAGATAGAATGAATGGGGATGGCGTTGAAATTGACAGAGCGAGAGATTGGAGAAAGGAAAGTGTCTAGAAATAAAAGAAAGATATAAAGTGTAGAGAAAGAGAGAGTAGGAGAAAGAGCTGAAGAATGGTTAGAGAAATAGTAATGTGGAAAGAGATGGTGGACAAAAGAATGTACACACACACACACACACACACACACACACACACACACACACACACACACACACACACACACACACACACACACACACACACCACACACACACACACACACACACACACACACACACACCACACACACACACACATATATATATTATATATATATATATAATATATATATATATATATATATATATATATATATATATATATATATATATATATATATATATATATATATATATATATATATATGGCCCCAGGCGGGGCAACCCTGTCCTGGACCTCCCAGCAGCGGGCCATCGCACAAAACTCATTCATCGATATTAACGATGAATTAATGCTGTATTAAATAAAAAAAATATTTTTTTTCATATAATAGTTATTATTGCATACCAGAATGTGTTGAATAATTTGACCTAACATAGGTGTTTATGGGTTCTGTTTGCAAGTATTGGGATTGAAGGTACATTTTGAGAGGTGGGACTTGAGGACGGGTAACGAACGAAGCAGTGCTTGAGACAAGCACATACTTAGACTGTGCTCGAAGCTACGACTCAAGACGTGGTTCATTCCCCGTCCAGAAAAACACTCTTTTAAATCAACTTAACCAAAGTAACTTGCTTAACTTATTCTAGGGCTT
>NW_025554888.1:0-34940 GCF_020424385.1 Procambarus clarkii | reverse complement strand
AACGTAACTACAACATTGTTTTAAGTTGTTCACAATGTAACTACAACATTGTTTTAAGTTGCTTCACAATGTAACTACAACATTGTTTAAGGTGCTACCACATCGTAACTACAGCATTGTTTTAAGTTGCTACACAACGTAACTACAACATGGTTTTAAGCTGCTACACAACGTAACTACAACATTGTTTTAAGTTGGTACACAACGTAACTACAACATTGTTTTAAGTTGCATCACAACGTAACTACAACTTTGTTTTAAGTTGCATCACAACGTATCTAGAACATTGTTACATCACAACGTACTTACAACATTGTTACATCACAACGTAACTACAACATTGTTACTTCACAACGTAAACTACAACATTGTTACTTCACAACGTAACTACAACATTGTTACTTCACAATGTAACTACAATATTGTTACTTCACAATGTAACTACAACATTGTTAAGTTGCTTCACAATGTAACTACAACATTGTTTTAAGTTGCTTCACAATGTAACTACAACATTGTTTTCAGTTGCTTCACAACGTAACTACAACATTGTTTTAAGTTGCTTCACAACGTAACTACAACATTGTTTTAAGTTGCTTCACAACGTAACTACAACATTTTTTAAGTTGCTTCACAACGTAACTACAACATTGTTTTAAGTTGCTTCACAACGTAACTACAACATTGTTTTTTAAGCTGCTTCACAACGTAACTACAACATTGTTTTAGGTTGCTTCACAACGTAACTACAACATTGTTTTTAGTTGCTTCACAACGTAACTACAACATGTGTTGCTTCACAACGTAACTACAACATTGTTGCTTCACAACGTAACTACAACATTGTTTAAGTTGCTTCACAACGTAACTACAACATTGTTTTACTTCACAACGTAACTACAACATTGTTTTAGTTGCTTCACAACGTAACTACAACATTGTTACTTCACAACGTAACTACAACATTGTTACTTAATGTAACGACAACATTGTTTTAAGTTGCTTCACAACATAACTACAACATTGTTACTTCACAATGTAACTACAACATTGTTTTAAATTGCTTCACAACATAACTACAACATTGTTACTTCACAACGTAACTACAACATTGTTTTAAGTTGCTTCACAACACAACTACAACATTGTTGCTTCACAACGTAACTACAACATTGTTGCTTCACAACGTAACTACAACATTGTTGCTTCACAACGTAACTACAACATTGTTGCTTCACAACGTAACTACAACATTGTTGCTTCACAACGTAACTACAACATTGTTGCTTCACAACGTAACTACAACATTGTTTTACTTCACAACGTAACTACATTGTTGCTTCACAACGTAACTACAACATTGTTTTAAGTTGTTCACAACGTAACTACAACATTGTTTAGTGCTTCACAACGTAACTACAACATTGTTGCTTCACAACGTAACTACAACATTGTTTAGTTGCTTCACAACGTAACTACAACATTGTTGCTTCACTTCACACGTAACTACAACATTGTTACTTCACAACGTAACTACAACATTGTTACTTCACAACGTAACTACAACATTGTTACTTCACAACGTAACTACAATATTGTTACTTCACAACGTAACTACAACATTGTTACTTCACAACGTAACTAACAACATGTTCTTCACAACATAACTACAACATTGTTACTTCACAACGTAACAACATTGTTACTTCACAACGTAACACAACATTGTTACTTCACAACGTAACTACAACATTGTTCCTTCACAACATAACTACAACATTGTTACTTCACAATGTAACTACAACATTGTTTTAAGTTGCTTCACAATGTAACTACAACATTGTTTTAAGTTGCTTCACAACGTAACAACAACATTGTTTTAAGTTGCTTCACAACGTAACTACAACATTGTTGCTTCACAACGTAACTACAACATTGTTACTTCACAACGTAACTACAACATTGTTACTTCACAACGTAACTACAACATTGTTACTTCACAACGTAACTACAACATTGTTACTTCACAACGTAACTACAACATTGTTTTAAATTGCTTCACAACATAACTAGAACATTGTTACTTCACAACGTAACTACAACATTGTTACTTAATGTAACTACAACATTGCTTTAAGTTACTTCATAACGTAACTACATAATTGTTACTTAACATAACTACAACATTGTTACTTCACAACGTAACTACAACATTGTTACTTCACAACGTAACTACAACATCGTTACTTCACAACGTAACTACAACATTGTTACTTCACAACGTAACTACAACATTGTTACCTCACAATGTCACTACAATGTTACTTCACAACGTAACTACAACATGTTACTTCACAACGTAACTACAACATTGGTTGCTTCACAACGTAACTACAACATTGTTGCTTCACAACGTAACTACAACATTTACTTCACAACGTAACTACAACATTGTTACTTCACAACGTAACTACAACATTGTTACTTCACAACGTAACTACAACATTGTTACTTCACAACGTAACTACAACATTGTTACTTCACAACGTAACTACAACATTGTTACTTCACAACGTAACTACAACATTGTTACTTCACAACGTAACTACAACATTGTTACTTCACAACGTAACTACAACATTGTTTTACTTCACAACGTAACTACAACATTGTTTTAAGTTGCTTCACAACGTAACTACAACATTGTTTTAAGCTTCACAACGTAACTACAACATTGTTACTTCACAACGTAACTACAACATTGTTTTACTTCACAACGTAACTACAACATTGTTACTTCACAACGTAACTACAGCATTGTTTTAAGTTGCTACACAACGTAACTACAACATTGTTTTAAGTTGCTACACATCGTAACTACAGCATTGTTTTAAGTTGCTTCACAACGTAACTACAACACTGTTACTTCACAACGTAAATACAACATTGTTTTAAGTTGCTTCACAACGTAACTACAACATTGTTACTTCACAACGTAACTACAACATTGTTACTTCACAACGTAACTACAACATTGTTACTTCACAACGTAACTACAACATTGTTTCTTCACAACGTAACTACAACATTGTTACTTCACAACGTAACTACAACATTGTTTTACTTCACAACGTAACTACAACATTGTTACTTCACAACGTAACTACAACATTGTTTTACTTCACAACGTAACTACAACATTGTTGCTTCACAACGTAACTAAAACAGTGTTTTAATTGCTTCACAACGTAACTACAACATTGTTACTTCACAACGTAACTACAACATTGTTACTTCACAACGTAACTACAACATTGTTACTTCACAACGTAACTACAACATTGTTTCTTCACAACGTAACTACAACATTGTTTCTTCACAACGTAACTACAACATTGTTTCTTCACAACGTAACTACAACATTGTTTCTTCACAACGTAACTACAACATTGTTTCTTCACAACGTAACTACAACATTGTTACTTCACAACGTAACTACAACATTGTTACTTCACAACGTAACTACAACATTGTTACTTCACAACGTAACTACAACATTGTTACTTCACAATGTAACCACAACATTGTTACTTCACAACGTAACTACAACATTGTTCCTTCACAACATAACTACAACATTGTTACTTCACAACGTAACTACAACATTGTTACTTCACAATGTAACTACAACAACATTGTTACTTCACAACGTAACTACAACATTGTTTTAAGTGCACACAACGTAACTACAACATTGTTTTAAGTTGCTTCACAATGTAACTACAACATTGTTTTAAGTTGCTTCACAACGTAACTACAACATTGTTTTAAGTTGCTTCACAACGTAACTACAACATTGTTTTAAGTTGCTTCACAACGTAACTACAACATCGTTTTCACAACGTAACTACAACATTGCTTCACAACGTAACTACAACATTGTTTTCACAACGTAACTACAACAACGTAACTTCACAACATAACTTTTAATTGCTTCACAACGTAACTACAACATTGTTTTAAGTTGCTTCACAACGTAACTACAACATTGTTTTAAGTTGCTTCACAACGTAACTACAACATTGTTTTAAGTTGCTTCACAACGTAACTACAACATTGTTTTAAGTTGCTTCACAACGTAACTACAACATTGTTTTAAGTTGCTTCACAACGTAACTACAACATTGTTTTAAGTTGCTTCACAACGTAACTACAACATTGTTTTTTCACAACGTAACTACAACATTGTTACTTCACAACGTAACTACAACATTGTTTTACAGTTACTTCACAACATAACTACAACATTGTTTTAAGTTGCTTCACAACATAACTACAACATTGTTACTTCACAACGTAACTACAACATTGTTTTAAATTGCTTCACAACATAACTACAACATTGTTACTTCACAACGTAACTACAACATTGTTACTTAATGTAACTACAACATTGCTTTAAGTTACTTCATAACGTAACTACATAATTGTTACTTAACATAACTACAACATTGTTTTAAGTTGCTTCACAACACAACTACAACATTGTTGCTTCACAACGTAACTACAACATTGTTACTTATTGTTAACTACAACCAACTTTGTTACTTCACAACGTAACTAAACATTGTTACTTCACAACGTAACTACAAAATTGTTTTAGTTGCTTCACAAAAGTAACTACAACATTGTTACTTCACAACGTAACTACAAACATTGTTTAAGTTGATTCACAACGTAAATACACACATTGTTACTTCACAACGTAACTACAACATGTTTTAAAATGCTTCACAACGTAACTACAACATTGTTGCTTCACAACGTAACTACAACATTGTTTTAAGTTGCTTTCACAACGTAACTACAACATTTTTTTATGTTGCTTCACAACGTAACTACAACATTGTTACTTCACAACGTAAATACAACATGTTACTTCACAACGTAACTACAACATGTTACTTCACAACGTAACTACAACATTGTTACTTCACAACGTAACTACAACATTGTTACTTCACAAAGTAAACTACAACATTGTTACTTCACAACGTAACTACAACATTGTTTTTCTTTCACAACGTTACTACAACATTACTTCACAACGTAACTACAACATTGTTACACACAACGTAACTACAACATGTTACTTCACAACGTAACTACAACATTGTTTTACTTCTACACACGTAAACTACAACATTGTTTTACGGTTGCTTCACACGTAACTACAAATGTTACTTACAACGTAACTACAACATTGGTTCTTAACACACGTAACTACAACATTGTTACTTCACAACGTAACTACAACATTGTTACTTCACAACGTAACTACAACATTCTTACTTCACAACGTAACTACAACATTGTTTACTTCACAACGTAACTACAACATGGTTTCTTCACAACGTAACTACAACATGTTTTAAGTTGCTTCACAACCGTAACTACAACATTGTTACTTCACAACGTAACTACAACATGTTTGCTACTTAATGTAACCCTACAACATGGCTTTACGTTACTTCACACGTAACTACAACATGTTTTGCTTCACAACGTAACTACACACATTTTTTTAAGTTGCTTCACAACGTAACTACAACATTTGTTTTAAGTTGCTTCACAACGTAACTACAACATTGTTGCTTCACAACACAACTACAACATTGTTACTTCACAACGTAACTACAACATTGTTGCTTCACAACGTTAACTACAACATTGTTACTTCACAACGTAACTACAACATTGTTGCTTCACAACGTAACTACAACATTGTTACTTCACAACGTAACTACAAACATTGTTACTTCACAACGTAACTACAACATTGTTACTTCACAACGTAACTACAAAATTGTTACTTCACAACGTAACTACAACATTGTTACTTTCACAACGTAACTACAACATTGTTACTTCACAACGTAACTACAACATTGGTTTAGTTGCTTCACAACGTAACTACAACATGTTTTGTTGCTTCACAACGTAACTACACCATTGTTTAAGTTGCTTCACAACGTAACTACAACATTGTTGCTTCACAACGTTGCTCACAACGTGTTACTTCACAACGTGTTTTTTACAAGTAACTTCAACAAATTTCGTAACTACAACATTGGTTACTTCACAACGTAACTACAACATTGTTGCTTCACAACGTAACTACAACATGTTAGTTGCTTCACAACGTAACTACAACATTGTTACTTCACAACGTAACTACAACATTGTTAAGTTGCTTCACAACGTAACTACAACATTGTTTAAGTTGCTTCACAACGTAACTACAACATTGTTACTTCACAACGTAACTACAACATTGTTGTTGCTTCACAACGTAACTACAACATTGTTTTCTTCACAACGTAACTACAACATTGTTGCTTCACAACGTAACTACAACATTGTTGCTTCACAACGTAACTACAACATTGTTACTTCACAACGTAACTAAACATTGTTACTTCACAAAGTAACTACAACATTGTTACTTCACAACGTAACTACAACATTGTTACTTCACAACGTAACTACAACATTGTTACTTCACAACGTAACTACAACATTGTTACTTCACAACGTAACTACAACATTGTTACTTACACAACGTAACTACAACATTGTTACTTCTTCACAACGTAACTACAACATTGTTACTTCACAACGTAACTACCACATTGTTACTTCACAACGTAACTACAACATTGTTGCTTCTCACAAACGTAACTACAACATTGTTAATTCACAACGTAACTACAACATTGTTTCTTCACAACGTAACTACAACATTTGTTACTTCACAACGTAACTACAACATTGTTACTTCACAACGTAACTACAACATTGTTACTTCACAACGTAACTACAACATTGTTTTAATTTGCTTCACAACGTAACTACAACATTGTTTTTTTAACGTTTCTACAACATTGTTTTAAGTGCTTCACATTGTAACTACAACATTGTTGCTTCACAAAGTAACTACAACATTGTTGTTCACAACGTAACTACAACATTGTTACTTCACAAACGTAACTACAACATTGTTTCTTAAGTGCTTCACTACAACATTGTTACTACACAACGTAACTACAAAGTTGTTACTTCACAACGTAACTACAACATTGTTTAAGTTGCTTCACAACGTAACTACAACATTGTTTTACTTCTTCACAACGTAACTACAACATTGTTACTTCACAACGTAACTACAACATTGCTTTTAAGTTGCTTCACAACGTAACTACAACATGTTTTTACTTCACAACGTAACTACAACATTGTTTAAGTTGCTTCACAACGTAACTACAACATTGTTACTTCACAACGTAACTACAACATTGTTACTTCACAACGTACCTACAACATTGTTACTTCACAACGTAACTACAACATTGTTTTAAATTGCTTCACAACATAACTACAACATTGTTACTTCACAACGTAACTACAACATTGTAATTGCTTCAACGTAACTACAACATTGCTTTAAGTGCTTCACAATGTAACTACAACATTGTATTAAAATAACTTACATTGTTTTAAGTTGCTTCACAACGTAACTACAACATTGTTGCTTTACAACGTAACTACAACATTGTTGCTTCACAACGTAACTACAACATTGTTACTTCACAACCGTAACTACAACATTGTTACCTACCACAACGTAACTACAACATTGTTACTTCACAACGTAACTACAACATTGTACTTCACAACGTAACTACAACATTGTTACTTCACAACGTAACTACAACATTGGTTACTTCACAACGTAACTACAACATTGTATTCACAACGTAACTACAACATTGTACTTTTAACGTTACTACAACATTGTTACTTGACAACGTAACTACAATTGTTACTTCACAACGTAACTACAACATTGTTACTTCACAAACGTAACTACAACATTGTTACTTCACAACGTAACTACAACATTTTTACTTCACAACGTAACTACAACATTGTTACTTTAAGTTGCTTCACAACGTAACTACAACATTGTTACTTCACAACGTAACTACAACATTGTTACTTCACAACGTAACTACAACATTGTTTTACTTCACAACGTAACTTAACAACATTGTTTACTTCACAAAGTAACTACAACATTGTTACTTCACAACGTAACTACAACATTGTTACTTCACAAACGTAACTACAACATTGTTTTCACAACGTAACTAAAAAAAAAAACAACAACATTGTTGCTTCACAACGTAACTACAACATTGTGTTTTAAGTTGCTGCACAACGTAACTACAACATTGTTTTAAGTTGCTTCACAACGTAACTACAACATTGTTTCACAGTTGCTTCACAACGTAACTACAACATTGTTTTAAGTTGCTTCACAACGTTAACTACAACATTGTACTCACAAAACGTAACTTCAACATTTACTTCACAACGTAACTACAACATGTTGTTGCTTAACAACGTAAACTACAACATTGTTTCTTCACAACGTAACTACAACATTGTTACTTCACAACGTAACTACAACATTGTTTTAATTCTTCACAACGTAACTACAACACTTGTTACTTCACAACGTAACTACAACATTGTTAAGTGCTTCACAACGTAACTACAACCTTGTTACTTCACAACGTAACTACAACATTGTTTTAAGGTGCTTCACAACGTAACTACAACATTGTTGCTTCACAACGTAACTACAACATTGTTACTTCACAACGTAACTACAAACATTGTTACTTCACAACGTAACTACAACATTGTTGCTTCACAACTTTCTTTAACTACAACCTTGTTTTAGTCTTCACAACGTAACTACAACATTGTTGCTTCACACAAGTAACTACAACATTGTTACTTCACAACGTAACTACAACATTGTTACTTCACAACGTAACTACAACATTGTTGCTTCACAAACGTAACTACAACATTGTTGCTTCACAACGTAACTACAACATTGTTACTTCACACGTAACTACAACATTGTTTGTTGCTTCACAACGTAACTACAACATGAGTACTTCACAACGTAACTACAACATTGTTACTTCACAACGTAACTACAACATTGTTACTTCACAACGTAACTACAACATTGTTACTTCACAACGTAACTACAACATTGTTGCTTCACAACGTAACTGTTTTTTTTTTACAACATTGTTACTTCACAACGTAACTACAACATTGTTACTTCACAACGTAACTACAACATTTTTACTTCACAACGTAACTACAACATTGTTTAAGTTGCTTCACAACGTAACTACAACATTGTTACTTCACAACGTAACTACAACATTGTTTGCTTCACAAAGTAACTACAACATTGTTGCTTTCACACACCGTAACTACAACTTTGTTACTTGTCACAACATAACTACAACATTGTTAACTTCACAACGTAACTACAACATTGTGGCTTCACAACGTAAACTACAACATTGTTTTAAGTTGCTTCACAATGTAACTACAACATTGTTAAGTTGCTTACAACGTAACTACAACATTGTTTTAAGTTGCTTCACAACGTAACTACAACATGTTTGTTACTTCACAACGTAACTACAACATTGTTTTGTTGCTTCACAACGTAACTACAACATTGTTTTAAGTTGCTTCACAACGTAACTACAACATTGTTTTAAGTTACTTCACAACGTATCACTACAACCATGTTTTGTTGCTTCACAACGTAACTACAACATTGTTTCTTCACAACGTAAACTAAAACATTGTGCTACTCAAACGTAACTACAACATTTGTTACTCACAACGTAACTACAACATTTTTACTTCACAACGTAACTACAACATTGTTAAGTTGCTTCACAACGTAAACTACAACATTGTTTACTTCACAACGTAACTACAACATTGTTGCTTCACAACGTAACTACAACATTGTTACTTCACAACGTAACTACAACATTGTTACTTTTCAACGTAACTACAACAACTTGTTCACAAACGTAACTACAACATTGTTACAAACAACAAACACCGTAACTACAACATTGTACTTCACACACGTAACTACAACATTGTTACTTCACAACGTAACTACAACATTGTTTTAAGTGCTTCACAACATAACTACAACATTGTTACTTCACAACGTAACTACAACATTGTTTAAATTGCTTCACAACATAACTACAACATTGTTACTTCACAACGTAACTACAACATTGCTTGTTACTTGCTTCACAACGTAACTACATCATTGTTACTTCACAACTAACTACAACATTGTTTTAAGTTGCTTCACAACACAACTACAACATGGTTACTTCACAACGTAACTACAACATTGTTGCTTCACAAAGTAACTACAACATTGCTTTAAGTTACTTCACAACGTAACTACAACATGTTTGTGCTTCACAACGTAACTACAACATTGTTGCTTCACAACGTAACTACAACATTGTTGCTTCACAACGTAACTACAACATTGTTTCTTCACAACGTAACTACAACATTGTTGCTTCACAACTTAACTACAACATTGTTGCTTCACATTGTAACTACAACATTGTTACTTCACAACGTAACTACAGCATTGTTACTTCACAACGTACTACAACATTGTTACTTCACAACGTAACTACAACACTGTTACTTCACAACCGTAACTACAACATTGTTTTAAGTTGTTTCACACAACGTAACTACAACATGTTTTAAGTTGCTTCACAACGTAACTACAACATTGTTTGCTTCACAACGTAACTACAACATTGTGTTGTTGCTTCACAACCGTAACTACAACATTGTTTTAGTTGCTTCACAACGTAACTACAACATTGTTTTAAGTTGCTTCACAACGTAACTACAACATTGTTACTTCACAACGTAACTACAACATTGTTACTTCACAACGTAACTACAACATTGTTACTTCACAACGTAACTACAACATTGTTACTTCACAACGTAAATACAACATTGTTGGTGTTCACAACGTAACTACAACATTGTTTCTTCACAACGTAACTACAACATTGTTACTTCACAACGTAACTACAACATTTTTACTTCACAAACGTAACTACAACATTGTTTCTTCACCACGTAACTACAACATTGTTTGTTGCTTCACAACGTTAACTACAACATTGTTACTTCACAACGTAACTACAACATTGTTGCTTCACAACGTAACTACAACATTGTTACTTCACAAAGTAACTACAACATTGTTTTAATTGCTTCACAACGTAACTACAACATTGTTTAAGTTGCTTCACAACGTAACTACAACTTGTGTTACTTCACAACGTAACTACACATTTTAAGTTGCTTCACAACGTAACTACAACATTGTGTTTAGTTGCTTCACAACGTAACTACAACATTGTTTTGTTGCTCACAAACGTAACTACAACATTGTTTAAGTGCTTCACAACGTAACTACAACATTGTTTTACTTCACAACGTAACTACAACATTGTTTAAGTTGTTCACAACGTAACTACAACATTGTTTTAAGTTGCTTCACAACATAACCTACAACATTGTTTTAAGTTTGCTACACAACGTAACTACAACATTGTTTGCTTCACAACGTAACAACAACATTGTTTTATGCTTACAACGTAACTACACATTGTTGCTTCACAACGTACTACAACATTGTTACTTCACAACGTAACTACAACATTGTTTACTTCACAACGTAACTACAACATTTGTGCTTCACAACATAACTACAACATGTTACTTCACAACGTAACTACAACATTGTTTCTTTACAACGTAACTACAACACAGTTGCTTCACAACGTAACTAAAACATTGTTACTTCACAACGTAACTACAACATTGTTGCTTCACAACGTAACTACAACATTGTTACTTCACAACGTAACTACAAACATTGTTGCTTCACAATGTAACTACAACATTGTTACTTCACAACGTAACTACAACATTGTGTTCACAACGTAACTACAACATTGTTTCGTTGCTTCACAACGTAACTACAACATTGTTTCTTCACAACGTAACTACAACATTGTTACTTCACAACGTAACTACAACATTGTTACTTCACAACGTAACTACACATGTTACTTCACAACGTAACTACAACATTGTTACTTCACAACGTAACTACAACATTGTTTACTTCACAACGTAACTACAACATTGTTTGTTTTAACGTTGCTTCACAACGTAACTACAACATTGTTTCTTCACAAACGTAACTACAACATTGTTTAGTTGTCACAACGTAACTAACACATTGTTACTTCACAACGTAACTACAACATTGTTACTTCACAAGTAACTACAACATTGTTACTTCACAACGTAACTACAACATTGTTCTTCACAACGTAACTACAACATTGTTTCTTCACAACGTAACTACAACATTGTTTCTTCACAACGTAACTACAACATTGTTGCTTCACACACGTAACTACAAAATTGTTGCTTCACACGTAACTACAACATTGTTGCTTCAACAACGTAACTACAACATTGTTGTTCACAACGTAACTACAACATTTGTTTTAAGTTGCTACACAACCGTAACTACAACATTGTTGCTTCACAACGTAACTACAAACATTGTTACTTCAAAACGTAACTACAACATTGTTACTTCACAACGTAACTACAACATTGTTACTTCACAACGTAACTACAAACAGTTTTTAAGTTGCTTCACAATGTAACTACAACATTGTTGCTTCACAACGTAACTACAACATTGTTTTAAATTGCTTCACTACGTAACTACAAACATTGTTGCTTTACAACGTAACTACAACATGTTTTAGTGCTCACAACGTAACTACAACATTGTTTACTTCACAACGTAACTACAACATGGTTGCTTCACAACGTAACTACAACATTGTTACTTCACAACGTAACTACAACATTGTTGCTTTCACAACGTAACTACAACATTGTTACTTCACAACGTAACTACAACATTGTTTAAGTTTACACAAAGTAACTACAACATTGTTACTTCAAACACGTTAACTAAAACATTGTTACTTCACAACGTAACTACAACATTGATACTTCACAACGTAACTACAACATTGTTACTTCACAACGTAACTACAACATTGTTACTTCACAACGTAACCTAAAATTGTTAGTTACTTCACAACGTAACTACAACATTGTTACTTCACAACGTAATAACAACATTGTTCTTCACAACGTAACTACAACATTGTTACTCACAACATAACTACAACATTGTTTACTTCACAACGTAACTTACAACATTGTTACTTCACAACGTAACTACAACATTGTTAAGTTGCTTCACAACGTAACTAACAACATTGTTACTTCAATGTAACTACAACTGTTTTAAGTTGCTTCACAACGTAACTAAACAGTGTTACTTCACAACGTAACTACAACATTGTTTTAAATTGCTTCACAACGGAACTACAACATTGTTTCTTCACAACGTAACTACAACATTGTTTTAAGTTGCTACAAAACGTAACTACAACATTGTTACACAACGTAACTACAACATTGTTTAAGTTGCTTCACAACGTAACTACAACATTGTTACTTCACAACGTAACTACAACATTGTTACTTCACAACGTAACCTACAACATTGTTACTTCACAACGTAACTACAACATTGTTTTAGTTGCTTCACAAAGTAACTACAACATTGTTACTTCACAACGTAACTACAACATTGTTTACTTCACAAACGTAACTACAACATTTGTTTACTTCACAACGTAACTACAACATTGTTGCTTCACAACGTAACTACAACATTGTTTACTTCACAACGTAACTACAACATTGTTACTTCACAACGTAACTACAACATTGTTTACTTCACAACGTAAAAAACCAACTACAACATTGTTGCTTCACAACGTAACTACAAACATTGTTTCTTCACAACGTAACTACAGCATTGTTTTAAGTTGCTACACAACGTAACTACAACATTGTTAAGTTCTTCACAACGTAACTACAACATTGTTGACTTCACAACGTAAATACAACATTGTTACTTCACAACGTAACTACAACTTTGTTACTTCACAACGTAACTACAACATTGTTGCTTCACAACGTAACTACAACATTGTTACTTCACAACGTAACTACAACATTGTTTTAAGTTGCTTCACAACGTAACTACAACATTGTTACTTCACAACGTAACTACAACATTGTTTTAAGTTGCTTCACAACGTAACTACAAACATTGTTACTTCACAACGTAACTACAACATTGTTTAAGTGCTCACACGTAACTTCAAATGTTTTAGTTGCTTCACAACGTAACTACAACATTGTTACCTCACACGTAACTACAACTTGTTTTAAGTTGCTTCACAACGTAACTACAACATTTTTCTTCACAAAGTAACTACAACATTGTTGCTTCACAACGTAACTACAACATTGTGTTGCTTCACAACGTAACTAAAACATTGTTGCTTCACAACGTAACTACAACATTGTTGCTAAACAACGTAACTACAACATAATTGCTTCACAACGTAACTACAACATTGTTACTTCACAACGTAACTACAACATTGTACTTACACAACGTAACTACAATATTGTTACTTCACAACGTAACTACAACATTGTTGCTTCACAACGTAACAACAACATTTTTTTAAGTTGCTTCACAACGTAACTACAACATTGTTTTTGTTTCTTCACAACGTAACTACAACATTGTTTTAAGTTGCTTCACAACGTAACTACAACCTTGTTTTAAGTTGCTTCACAACAAACGTAACTACCAACATTGTTTTAAGTGGCTTCACAACGTAACTACAACATTGTTTTTAGTTGCTTCACAACGTAACTACAACATTGTTACTTCACAACGTAACTACAACATTGTTGTTTCACACACGTAACTACAACATTGTTGCTTCACAAAGTAACTACAACATTGTTGCTTCACAACGTAACTACACACATTGTTGCTTCACAACGTAACTACAACATTGATTAAGGTGCTTCACTACGTAACTACAACATTGTTGCTTCACAACGTAACTACAACATTGTTACTTCACAAACGTAACTACAACATTGTTTACTTTCACAACGTAACTACAACATTGTTACTTCACAACGTAACTACAACATTGTTACTTCACAACGTAACTACAACATTGTTACTTCACAACGTAACTACAACCTTGTTTACTTCACAACGTAACTACAACATTGTTACTTCACCAACGTAACTACAACATTGTTACTTCACAACGTAACTACAACATTGTTACTTCACAACGTAACTACAACATTGTTACTTCACAACGTAAACTACAACATTGTTGCTTCACAACGTAACTACAAACATTGTTACTTCACAACGTAACTACAACATTGTTTTAAGTTGCTTCACAACGTAACTACAACATTGTTACTTCACAACGTAACTACACCATTGTTTTAAATTGCTTCACAACGTAACTACAACATTGTTTTAGTTGCTTACAATGTAACTACAACATTGTTTTAATTTGATACAACGTAACTACAACATTGCTTTAAGTTGCTACACAACGTAACTACAACATTGTTACTTAACAACGTAACTACAACATTGTTTTAAGTTGCTTCACAACACAACTACAACATTGTTACTTCACAACGTAACTCCAACATTGTTACTTCACAACGTAACTACAAACACTTTTTAAGTTGCTTCACAACATAACTACAACATTGTTACTTCACAACGTAACTACAACATTGTTTTGTTTTTAAATTGCTTCACACGTAACTAACATTGTTACTTCACAACGTAACTACAACATTGTTTTGTTGCTTCACAACGTAACTACAACATTGTTAGTTTCCAACATAACTACAACATTGTTACTTCACAACGTAACTACAACATTGTTGTGCTTCACAACGTAACTACAACATTGTTACTTGACAACATAACTACAACATTGTTGCTTCACAACATAACTACAACATTGTTACTTTCACAACCTAACTACAACATTGTTGCTTCACAACGTAACTACAACATTGCTTTAAGTTGCTTCACAACGTAACTACATCATTGTTAGTTGCTTCACAACATAACTACAACATTGTCTTTAAGTTGCTTCACAACCACAACTACAACATTTTTACTTCACAACGTAACTACAACATTGTTACTTCACAACGTAACTACAACATTGTTACTTCACAACGTAACTACAACATTGTTATTCACAACGTAACTACAACATTGTTACTTCACAACGTAACTACAACATTGTTACTTCACAACGTAACTACAACATGTTTTTACTTCACAACGTAACTACAACATGTTTTAGTTGCTTCAAAACGTAACTACAACATTGTTGTAGTGCTTCACAACGTAACTACAACATTGTTACTTCACAAACGTAACTACAAATGGTTACTTCACAACGTTGTTTTAACATTGTTACTTCACAACGTAACTACAACATTGTTACTTCACAACGTAACTACAACATTGTTTATTGCTTCAACAACGTAACTACAACATTGTTACTTCACAACCGTACCTACATTGTTTTAAGTTGCTTCACAACGTAACTTCAACAGTGCTTTTAGTTGCTTCACAACGTAACTACAACATTGTTACTTCACAACGTAACTACAACATTGTTTTAAGTTGCTTCACAACGTAACTACAACATTGTTGCTTAACAACGTAACTACAACATTGTTGCTTCACAACGTTGCTTCAACATTGTTGCTTCACAACGTAACTACAACTTTGTTGCTTCACAACGTAACTACAACATTGTTGCTTCACAACGTAACTACAACATTGTTGCTTCACAACGTAACTACAAACATTGTTGCTTCACAACGTAACTACAACATTGTTGCTTCACAACGTAACTACAACATTGTTGCTTCACAACGTAACTACAACATTGTTGCTTCACAACGTAACTACAACATTTTTAAGTGCTTCACAAACGTAACTACAACATTGTTTTAAGTTTCTTCACAACGTAACTACAACATTGTTTTAAGTTCTTCACAACGTAACTACAACATTGTTTTAAGTTTCTTCACAACAGTAACTACAAAACATTGTTTTAAGTTGCTTCACAACGTAACTACAACATTGTTTTTGCTTCACAACGTAACTACAACATTGTTTTAGTTGCTTTCACAACGTAACTACAACATTGTTTAAGTTGCTTTTTGTTTTCACAACGTAACAACACATGTTGCTTCACAACGTAACTACAACATTGTTACTTCACAACGTAACTACAACATTGTTTGCTTCACAACGTAACTACAACATTGTTCCTTCACAACGTAACTACAAACATTGTTTTACGTTGCTTCAACGTAACTACAACACTGTTAATTCACAACGTAACTACAACATTGTTTTAAGTGCTTCACAACGTAACTACAACATTGTTGCTTCAAAACGTAAACTACAACATTGTTACTTCACAACGTAACTACAACATTGTTGCTTCACAACGTAACTACAACATTTGTTACTTCACACACGTAACTACAACATTTTATCTTCACAACGTAACTACAACATTGTTACTTCACAACGTAACTACAACATTGTTACTTCACAACGTAACTAAAACATTGTTACTTCACAACGTAACTACACATTGTTACTTCACAACGTAACTACAAACATTGTTGCTTCACAATGTAACTACAACATTGTTTTAAGTTGCTTACAACGTAACTACAACATTGTTTTAAGTTGCTTCACAACGTAACTACAACATTGTTTAAGTTGCTTCACAACGTAACTACAACATTGTTTTAAAGTGCTTCACAACGTAACTACAACATTTTGTTGCTTCACAAACGTAACTACAACATTGTTTAAAGTTGCTTCACAACGTAACTACAACATTGTTACTTACAACAGTAACTACAACATTGTTTTAAGTTGCTTCACAACGTAACTACAACATTGTTGCTTCACAACAAAACTACAACATTGTTGCTTCACAACGTAACTACAACATTGTTGCTTCACAACGTAACTACAACATTGTTGCTTCACAACGTAACTACAGCATTGTTTTAAGTTGCTACACAACGTAACTACAACATTGTTTTAAGTTGCTCAAATGTAACTACAACATTGTTTTAGTTGCTTCACAACGTAACTACAAAATTGTTTTAAGTTGCTTCACAAACGTAACTACAACATTGTTTTAAGTTGCTTCACAACGTAACTACAACATTGTTTAGTTGCTTCACAACGTAACTACAACATGGTTTTAAGTTGCTTCACAACGTAACTACAACATTGTTTGCTTCACAACCGTAACTACAACATTGTTTACTTCACAACGTAACTACAACATTTGTATCTTCACAACGTAACTACAACATTGTTACTTCACAACGTAACTACAACATGTTTTAAGTCACAACGTAACGTACAACAAACATTGATTCTTCACAACGTAACTACAACATTGTTACTTCACAACGTAACTACAACATTGTTTCTTCACAACGTAACTACAACATTGTTACTTCACAACGTAACTACAACATTGTTTATTCACAACGTAACTACAACATTGTTGCTTTACAACGTAACTACAACATTGTTGCTTCACAACGTAACTACAACATTGTTTACTTCACAACGTAACTACAACATTGTTTAAGTTGCTTCACAACGTAACTACAACATTGTTTTAAGTTTGCTTCACAACGTAACTACAACATTGTTTCTTCACAACGTAACTACAAAACATGGTTACTTCACAACATAACTAAAACATTGTTACTTCACAACGTAACTACAACATTGTTACTTCACAACGTAACTACAACATTGTTTTAACTGCTACACAACGTAACTACAACATTTTTATTCACAACGTAACTACAACATTTAAGTTGCTCACAACGTACCTACAACATGTTGTGCTTCACAACGTAACTACAAAATTGTTTAGTTGCTTCACAACGTAACTACAACATTGTTTAAAGTTGCTTCACAAACGTAACTACAACATTGTTTTAAGTTGCTTCACAACGTAACTACAACATTGTTACTTCACAACGTTGCTTCAACAACGTAACTTCACAACATTGTTTTAACATTGTACTTCACAACGTAACTACAACATTGTTGCTTCACAACGTAACTACAACATTGTTACTTCACAACGTAACTACAACATTGTTAGTTGCTTCACAACGTAACTACAACATTGTTACTTCACAACGTAACTACAACATTGTTTTAAGTGCTTCACAACATAACTACAACAGGTTACTTCACAACGTAACTACAACATTGTTGCTTCACAACGTAACTACAACATTGGTTGCTTCACAACGTAACTACAACATTGTTACTTCACAACGTAACTACAACATTGTTGTACTTCACAACGTAACTACAACAACGTAACTTCACAACATGTTTACAACATTGCTACTTCACAACGTAACTACAACATTGTTTTAGTTCTATACAACGTAACGACAACATGGTTACTTCACAACGTATCTACAACATTGTTTACTTCACAACGTAACTACAACATTGTTTCTTCACAAACGTAACTACAACATTGTTACTTTACAAACGTAATAACAACATTGTTACTTCACAACGTAAAACTACAAACATTGGTACTTCACAACGTAACTACAACATTGTTACTTCACAACGTAACTACAACATTGTTTACTTCACAACGTAACTACAACATTGTTACTTCACAACGTAACTACAACATTGTTACTTCACAACGTAACTACAACATTGTTACTTCACAACGTAACTACAACATTGTTACTTCACAACGTAACTACAACATTGTTACTTCACAACGTAACTACAACATTGTTACTTCACAACGTAACTACAACATTGTGTGCTTCACAACGTTAACTACAACATTGTTGCTCAACAACGTAACTACACATTGTTTTAAGTTGCTTCACAACGTAACTACAACATTGTTTTAAGTGACTTCACAACGTAACTACAACATTTGCTTTAAGTTGCTTCACAACGTAACTACAACATTGTTTTAAGTTGCTTAACAACGTAACTACAACATTGTTTTTAGTTGCTTCACAACACAACTACAACATTGTTGCTTCACAACGTAACTACAACATTGTTGCTTCACAACGTAACTACAACATTGTTGCTTCACAACGTAACTACAACATTGTTGCTTCACAACGTAACTACAACATTGTTGCTTCACAACGTAACTACAACAGTTTACTTCACAACGTAACTACAACATTGTTGCTTCACAACGTAACTACAACATTGTTTTAGTTGTACACAACGTAACTACATCATTGTTACTTCACAACGTAACTACAACATTGTTCTTCACAACGTAACTACAACATTGTTTTAAGTTTGCTTCAAACCGTAACTACAAAATTGTTTTAAGTTGTTCACAACGTAACTACAACATTGTTTTTTGTTAGTTGCTTCACAACGTAACTACAACATTGTTTTTAAGTTGCTTCACAACGTAACTACAACATTGTTTTAAGTTGCTTCACAACGTAACTACAACATTGTTGACTTCACAACGTAACTACAACATTGTTACTTCACAACGTAACTACAACATTGTTACTTCACAACGTAACTACAACATTGTTACTTCACAACGTAACTACAACATTGTTTTTAAGTTTGCTTCCCAACGTAACTACAACATTGTTACTTCACAAAGTAACTACAACCTTGTTACTTCACAACGTAACTACAACATTGTTTCTTTACAACGTAACTACAACATTGTTACTTCACAACGTAACTACAACATTGTTACTTCACAACGTAACTACAACATTGTTAATTTACAACGTAACTACAACATTGTTACTTCACAACGTAACTACAACATTGTTACTTCACAACGTAACTACATCATTGTTTTAAGTTGCTTCACAATGTAACTACAACATTGTTTTTAACGTTTGTTCACAACGTAACTACAACAATTGTTTCAAGTTGCTTCACAAATAACTACAACATTGTTTACTTCACAACGTAACTACAACATTGTTTTAAGTGCTACACAACGTAACTACAACATTGTTTTACTTGCTTCCCACACGTAACTACAACATTGTTTTTAACTGCTCAACAACTTTAACTAACATTGTTTTTAATGTGCTTCACAACGTAACTACAACATTGCTTTAAGTTGCTTCACAACGTAACTACAACATTGTTTAAGTTGCTACTTAACATAACTACAACATTGTTTTAAGTTACTTCACAACACAACTACAACATTGTTTGTTGCTTACAACGTAACTACAACATTGTTGCTTCACAACGTAACTACAACACTTTTGCTTCACAAATGTAACTACAACATTGTTGCTTCACAACGTAACTACAACATTGTTACTTCCACAACATAACTACACCATTGTGCTTAATTCACAACGTAACTACAACATTGTTGCTTCACAACGTAACTACAACATTGTTACTTCACAAAGTAACTACAACATTGTTACTTCACAACGTAACTACAGCACCTCTTTGTTTTAACATTGCTTACACAACGTAACTACAACATTGTTTAAGTTGCACAACGTAACTACAACATTGTTTAACACGTTGCTATTACAATGTAACGACACACATTGTTACTTCACAACGTAACTACAACATTGTTTCTTTACAACGTAACTAAAACATTGTTACTTCACAACGTAACTACAACATGTTTTAAGTTGCTTCACAACGTAACTACAACATTGTTGCTTCACAACGTAACTACAACATTGTTTTAAGTTGCTTCACAAACGTAACTACAACATTGTTACTTCAAACGTAACTACAACATTGTTACTCACAACGTAACTACAACATTGTTACTTCACAACGTAACTACAACATTGTTTTAAGTTGCTTCACAACGGTACTACAACATTGTTTTTAAGTGGCTTCACACGTAACTACAACATTGTTGCTTCACAACGTAACAACATTGTTTTAAGTTGCTTCACAACGTAACTACAACATTGTTGCTTCACAACGTAACTACAACATTGTTGTAAGGTGCTCACACAGTAACTCAAAACAAAACAAAATTGTACTTCACAACGTAACTACAACATTGTTTTAACTTGCTACACAACGTAACAACAACATTGTTACTTCACAACGTAACTACAACATTGTTGCTTCACAACGTAACTACAACATTGTTACTTCACAACGTAACTACAACATTGTTACTTCACAACGTAACTACAACATTGTTACTTCACAACGTAACTACAACATTGTTACTTCACAACGTAACTACAACATTGTTTACTTCACAACGTAACTACAACATTGTTACTTCACAACGTAACTACAACATTGTTACTTCACAACGTAACTACAACATTGTTACTTCACAACGTAACTACAACATTGTTAACTTCACAACGTAACTACAACATTGTTTTAAGTAACTACAACAACAACGTAACTACAACATTGTTACTTCACAACGTAACTACAACATTGTTACTTCACAACGTAACTACAACATTGTTACTGCTACACAACGTAACTACAACATTGTTTTTTTTAAGTTGCTACACACACGAACTACAACATTGTTATTCACAACGTAACTACAACATTGTTGCTTCACAACGTAACTACAACATTGTTACTTCACAACGTAACTACAACATTGTTACTTCACAACGTAACTACAACATTGTTACTTCACAACGTAACGATAACATTGTTTAGTTGCTTCACAACGTAACTACAACATTGTTACTTCACAACGTAACTACAACATTGTTTTAATTTGCTTCACAACGTAACTACAACATTGTTACTTCACAACGTAACTACATTGTTAAGTTGCTTCACAACGTAACTACAACATTGCTTTTACGTTTGCTTCACAACGTAACTACAACATTGTTACCTCACAACATAACTACAACCATTGTTTTAAGTTGCTTCACAACACACAACTACAACATTGTTGCTTCACAACGTAACTACAACATTGTTGCTTCACAACGTAACTACAACATTGTTGCTTCACAACGTAACTACAACATTGTTTTAAGTTGCCTCAATGTAACTACAACTTGTTAAGGTGCTTCACAACGTAACTACAACATTGTTTTAAATGCAACACAACGTAACTACAACATTGTTTTAAAGTGGCTAAACAAACGTAACATACAACATTGTGCTTCTGACCTAACTACAACATTGTTACTTCACAACGTAACTACAACATTGTTGCTTTCAACGTAACTACAACAAACCCCGCTTCACAACGTAACTACAACATTGTTTCTTCACAACGTAACTACAACATTGTTACTTCACAACGTAACTACAACATTGTTAACAACGTAACTACAACATGTGTTTTAAGTTGCTTCACAACGTAAATACAACCTTGTTTTAAATTGTTGCTTCACAAACGTAACTACAACATTGTTTTAGGTGCGTTCACAAACGTAACTACAACATTGTTTAACACGTTGCTTCACAACGTAACAACAACATTGTTGCTTCACAACGTAACTACAACATTTTGCTTCACAACGTAACTACAACATTGTTGCTTCACAACGTAACTACAACATTGTTACTTCACAACGTAACTACAACATTGTTGCTTCACAACGTAACTACAAACTTGTTACTTCACAATTATAACTACAACATTGTTACTTCACAACGTAACTACAACATTGTTACTTCACAACGTAACTACAACATGTTACTTCACAACGTAACTACAATGTACTTCACAACGTAACTACAACATGTGTTACTTCACAACGTAACTACAACATTGTTACTTCACAACGTAACTACAACATTGTTACTTCACAACGTAACTACAACATTGTACTTCACAACGTAACTACAACATTGTTACTTCACAACGTAACTACAACATTGTTACTTCACAACGTAACTACAACATTGTTACTTCACAAACGTAACTACAACATTGTTCTTCACACGTAACTACAACAGTGTTACAACGTAACAACAACATTTTTGTTACTTCACAACGTAACTACAACATTGTTAGTTGCTTCACAACGTAACTACAACATTGTTTTAAATTGCTTCACAACTTAACTACAACATTGTTACTTCACAACGTAACTACAACATTGTTAAGTTCACAACGTAACTACAACATTGTTTCTTAACAAAATAACAACATGTTTTAAGTTACTTCACAACGTAACTACAACATTGTTGCTTCACAACGTAACTACAACATTGTTGCTTCACAATATAACTACAACATTGTTGCTTCACAACGTAACTACAACATTGTTACTTCACAACGTAACTACAACATTGACTTCACAATTTATAACGAACTACACATTGTGTTACTTTCACAACGTAACTACAACATTG
Organism: Procambarus clarkii; assembly: GCF_020424385.1. Taxonomy (NCBI): domain Eukaryota; kingdom Metazoa; phylum Arthropoda; class Malacostraca; order Decapoda; family Cambaridae; genus Procambarus; species Procambarus clarkii. The sequence goes on along the minus strand of NW_025554888.1, from coordinate 10,498 downwards.
TTGCTTCACAACGTAACTACAACATTGTTGCTTCACAAACGTAACTACAACATTGTTACTTCACAACGTAACTACAACATTGTTACTTCACAACGTAACTACAATATTGTTGCTTCACAAAACGTAACTACAACATTGTTGCTTCACAACGTAACTACAACATTGTTACTTAAGTTGCTTCACAACGTAACTACAACATTGTTTTAAGTTACTTCACAACGTAACTACAACATTGTTTTAAGTTGCGTCACAACGTAACTACAACATTGTTTTGCTTCACAACGTAACTACAACATTGTTTTACTTCACAACGTAACTACAACATTGTTACTTAACAACGTAACTACAACATTGTTACTTCACAACGTAACTACAACATTGTTACTTCACACACGTAACTACAACATTGTTACTTCACAACGTAACTACAACATTGTTACTTCACAACGTAACTACAACATTGTTTCTTCACAACGTAACTACAACATTGTTACTTCACAAACGTAACTACAACATTGTTTTAAGTTCTACACAACGAAACTACAACATTGTTTAACATTGTGCTTCACAACGTAACTACAACATTGTTTTAATTGCTTCACAACATAACTACAACATTGTTTTAAGTTGCTTCACAACGTAACTAAAACATTGTTTTTAAGTTGCTTCACAACGTAACTACAACATTGTTTTAATTGCTTCACAACGTAACTACAAACATTGTTTTAAGTTGCTTCACAATGTAACTACAAACATTGTTACTTAGTTGCCTAACTACAACATTGTAACTTCACAACATGGTTTTAACATTGTTACTTCACAACGTAACTACAAAATTGTTACTTCACAACGTAACTGCAACATTGTTACTTCACACAAGTAACAACAACATTGTTTTAAGTTGCTTAAAAAACGTAACTACACAACATTGTTACTTCACAACATAACTACAACATTGTTGCTTTACAACGTAACTAAAACAACATTGTGCTTCACAAAGTAACTACAACATTGTTACTTCACAACGTAAACTACAACATTGTTGCTTCACAACGTAACTACAACATTGTTACTTCACAACGTAACTACAACATTGTTACTTCACAATGTAACTACAACATTTTTATTGCTTCAAACAATAACTACAACATTGTTTTAAGTTGCTTCACACGTAACTAACACATTGTTTAAAGTTGCTTCACAAACGTAACTACAACATTGTTCTTCACAACGTAACTTCACAACATTGTTTTAAGCTTGTGTTCACAACGTAACTACAACATTGTTGTACTTACACAACGTACTTACACACATTGTTTTAACTTGCTTCACAACGTAACTACAACATTGTTTTACGTTCTTCACAACGTAACTACAACATTGTTAGTTGCTTCACAACGTAACTACAACATTGTTGCTTCACAACGTAACTACAACATTGTTATTACAACGTAACTAAAACATGCTTCACAACTCACTACAAGTTCTCACAACGTAACTACATGTTGCTTCACAACGTAACTACAACATTGTTACTTCACAACGTAACTACAACATTGTTACTTCACAACGTAACTACAACATTGTTATTTCACAAACGTAACTACAACATTGTTACTTCACAACGTAACTACAACATTGTTGCTTCACAACGTAACTACAACATTGTTACTTCACAACGTAACTACAACATTGTTGCTTCACAACGTAACTACAACATTGTTACTTCACAACGTAAACTACAACATTGTTTTAATTTCTACACAACGTAACTACAGCATTTTTTAGTTGTCTTCACAACGTAACTACAACATTGTTTTAAGTTGCTTACAATGTAACGACAACATTGTTTACTTCACAACGTAACTACAACATTGTTACTTCACAACGTAAACTACAACATTTTTAAGTTCACAACGTAACTACAACATGTTACTAAATAACTACACATTGTTAGTTGTTCACAACGTAACTACAACATTGGTACTTCCACAACGTAACTATAACATTGTTGATTTACAACGTAAACTACAACATTGTTACTTCACAACGTAACTACAACATTGTTGATTCACAACGTAACTACAAACATTGTTACTTCACAACGTAACTACAACATTGTTTACTTCACAACGTAACTACAACATTGTTGCTTCACAACGTAACTACAACATTGTAGCTTCACAACGTAACTACAACATGGTTGCTTCACAACGTAACTACAACATTGTTGCTTCACAAACGTAACTACAACATTGTTGCTTCACAATGTAACTACAACATTGTTTTTAAGTTGCTTCACAAACGTAACTACAACATTTTTAGTTGCTTCACAACGTAACTACAACATTGTTTGTAAGTTGCTTCACACGTAACTACAACATTGTTACTTCACAACGTACTGCAACATTGTGCTTCACACGTAACTACAACATTGTTTTTAAGTTGCTTCACAACGTAACTACAACATTGTTACTTCACAACTTAACTACAACATTGTTGCTTTGACAACGTAACTACAACATTGGTTTAAGTTGCTCACAACGTAATTACAACATTGTTACTTCACAACCTAACTACAACATTGTTTAATGCTTCACAACGTAACTACAACATTGTTGCTTCACAACGTAACTACAACATTGTTGCTTCACAACGTAACTACAAACATGTTTTAAGTTGCTACACAACGTAACTACAACATTGTTTTAAGTGCTTCACAATGTAACTACAACATTGTTTTAAGTTTGCTTCACAACGTAACTACAACATTGTTTTAAGTTGCTTCACAACGTAACTACAACATTTTTAGTTCTTCACAACGTAACTACAACATTGTTTAAGTTGCTTCACAACGTAACTACAACATTGTTGCTTCACAACGTATACAACATTGTTTAAGTTGTTCACAACGTAACTACAACATTGTTTTAGTTGCTTCACAACGTAACTACAACATTGTGTTAAGTTGCTTCACACAACGTAACTACAACATTGTTTTAAGTTGCTTGCAAACGTAACTACAACATTGTTGCTTCACACCGTAACTACAAACATTGTTGCTTCACAACGTAACTACAACACTGTTGCTTCACAACGTAACTACAACATTGTTACTTCACAACGTAACTACAACATTGTTACTTCACAACGTAACTACAACATTGTTACTTCACAAACGTAACTACAACATTGTTACTTCACAACGTAACTACAACATTGTTACTTCACAACGTAACTACAACATTGTTTACTTTCACAACGTAACTACAACATTGTTTTAAGTTGCTCTACACAACGTAACTACAGCATTGTTTAAAGTTCTATACAACGTAACTACAACATTGATTACTTTCACACGTAACTACAACATTGTTACTTCACAAAAAACTACAACAGTTTCTACTTAACGTAACTACAACATTGTTTTAAGTGCTTCACAACGTAACTACAACATTGTTGCTTCACAACGTAACTACAACATTGGTTGCTTCACAACGTAACTACAACATTGTTACTTCACAACGTAACTACAACATGTTACTTCACAACGTAACTACAACATTGTTACTTCACAACGTAACTACAACATTGTTACTTCACAACGTAACTACAACATGTTACTTCACAACGTAATACAACATTGTACTTCACAACTTAACTACAACATTGTTACTTCACAACGTAACTACAACATTGTTACTTCACAACGTAACTACAACATTGTTCTTCACAACGTAACTACAACATTGTTTTAAGTCTTCACAACGTAACTACACACATTGATTGTTTAAGTTGCTTCACAACGTAACTACAACATTGTTTTAAGTTGCTTCACAACATAACTACAACATTGTTTTAAGTTGCTTCACAACGTAACTACAACATTGTTTTAAGTTGCTTCACAACGTAACAACATCATTATACTTAACATAACTACAACATTGTTACTTTACAACGTAACTACAACATGTTTTAAGTTCACAACGTAACTACAACATTGTTTTTAAGTGCTTCACAACGTAACTACAACATTGTTTAAGTTTCACAACGTAACTACAACATTGTTTAAGTTGCTTCACAACGTAACTACAACATTGTTGCTTCACCACGTAACTACAACATTGTTTAGTTGCTACACAACGTAACTACATCTTGTTTTAAGTTGCTTCACAACGTAACTACAACATTGTTTTAAGTTTGCTTCACAACGTAACTACAACATTGTTTTAAGTTGCTCACAACGTAACTACAACATTGTTTTAAGTTGCTTCACAACGTAACTACAACATTGTTTTAAGTTGCTTCACAACGTAAACTACAACATTGTTGTAAGTTGCTTAACAACTTAACTACAACATTGTTGCTTCACAACGTAACTACACATTGTTGCTTCACAACGTAACAACAACATTGTTGCTTCACAACGTAACTAAAACATTGGTACTTCACAATGTAACTACAACATTGTTTAAGTTGCTACACAACGTAACTACAACATTGTTACTTCACAACGTAACTACAACATGGTTACTTCACAACGTAACTACAACATTGTACTTCACAACGTAACTACAACATTGTTACTTCACAACGTAACTACAACATTGTTACTTCACAACGTAACTACAACATTGTTACTTTACACGTAACTACAACATTGTTACTTCACAGGTAACTACACATGGTTACTTCACAACATAACTACATCATTGTTTTAAGTGCTTCACAATGTTACTACAACATTGTTTTAAATTGCTTCACAACATAAATACAACATGGTGTTAAGTTGCTTCACAACGTAACTACAACATTGCTTGTTGCCTTCACAACGTAAACAACATCATTGTTTTAAGTGCTTACACACGTAACTACAACATTGTTTACTTGTTTCACCAACGTAACTACACCATTGTTTTAAATTGCTTCACAACGTAAACTACAACATTGTTTTACTTCTTACAACGTAACTACAACATTGTTGCTTCACAACGTTCACAACGTAACTACAACATTATGTTTCAACGTTACTCACATTGTAACTAACAACATTGTTCTTAAGTTGTACTTCACAACGTAACTACAACATTGTTGACTTCACAACGGAACTACAACATTGTTATTCATACCGTAACTACACAGTGTTACTTCACAACGTAACTACAACATTGTTGCTTCACAACGTAACTACAACATTGTTACTTCACAACGTAACTACAACAGTGTTACTTCACAACGTAACTACAACATTGTTTTTTTTTTTTTTGCTTCACAACGTAACTACAACATTGTTACTTCACAACGTAACTACAACATTGTTACTTCACAACGTAACTACAACATGTTTTTTAATTGGCTTCACAACGTAACTACAACATTGTTTTAAGTTGCTAAACAACGTAACTACAGCACATGTTTTAAGTTCTTACAACGTAACTACAACTGTTACTTCACAACGTAACTACAACATTGTTAACTTTACAACGTACTACAACATTGTTACTTCACAACGTAACTACAACATTGCTTTGCACAACGTAACTACAAAATTGTTAAGTGCTTCACAACGTAACTACAACATTGTTGCTTCACAACGTAACTACAACATTGTTTAAGTTGCTTCACAACGTAACTACAACATTGTTTTAAGTTGCTCACAACGTAACTAAAACATTGTTTTACGTTGCTAACAACGTAACTACAACACTTTTTTTTTAAGTTGGCTTCACAACGTAACTACAACATTGTTGCTTCACAACGTAACTACAACATTGTTGCTTCACAACGTAACTACAACATTTGTTGCTTCACAACGTAACTACAACATTGTTGCTACACAACGTAACTACAAACATTGTTGCTTCACAACATAACTACAACATTGGTTTAAAGTTGCTTCACAACGTAACTAAAACATTGATACTTCACAACGTAACTACAAACATTGGTTACTTCACAACGTAACTACAACATTGTTTTCAAGTAACTACTTCACAACGTAACTACAACATTGTTACTTCACAACGTAACTACAACATTGTTTATTCACAACGTAACTACAACATTGTTACTTCACAACGTAACTACAACATTGTTACTTCACAACGTAACTACAACATTGTTGCTTCACAACGTAACTACACCATTGTTGCTTCACAACGTAACTACAACAGTGTTGCTTCACAACGTAACTACAAACATTGTTACTTCAAAACGTAAACTAAAGCATTGTTTTAACTTGCTACAACGTAACTACAACATGTTTTTACTTTCACAACGTAACTACAACATTGTTTTAAGTGTACAAAACGTAACTACAACATAGTGTGTTACTTCAAAACGTAACTACAACATTGTTACTTTAAAACGTAACTACAACATTGTTACTTCACAACGTAACTACAACATGGTTTGTTAACTTCACAAAAATAACTACAACATGGTTTTAAGTTGCTTCACAACGTAAACTACAACATTGTTGTTCACAACGTAACTACAACATTGTTTTAAGTGCTAAACAACGTAACTACAACATTGATAACTTCACAACGTAACTACAACATTGTTACTTCACAACCGTAACTACAACATTGTTACTTCACAACGTAACTACAACATTGTTGCTTCACAAACGTAACTACAACATTGTTTGCTTCACAACGTAACTACAACATTGTTGCTTACTTCACAAACGTAACTACAACATTGGTTGCTTCACAACGTAACTACAACCATTGTTTGCTTCACAACTTAACTACACACATTGTTGCTTCACAACGTAACTACAAAAATGGTACTTCACAACGTAACTACAACATTGGTTTCTTCACAACGTACCTACAACATTGGTACTTCACAACGTAAACTACAACATTTGTTGCTTCACAACGTAACTACAACATTGTTGCTTTCCTTCACAACGTAACTACAACATTGTTGCTTCACAACGTAACTACAACATTGTTTAAGTTCTTACACAACGTAACTACAACATTGTTCCTTCACAACGTAACTACAACATTGTTAAGTTGCTTCACAACGTAAACTACAACATTGTTTTAAGTTGCTTCACACGTAACTACAACATTGTTTTAAGTTCACAACGTAACTACAACATTGTTTTAAGTTGCTTCACAACGTAACTACAACATTGTTTTAAGTTGCTTCACAACGTAACTACAACATTGTTACTTCACAACATAACTACAACATTGTTACTTCACAACGTAACTACAACATTTTTAAGTTACTTCACAACGTAACTACAACATTGTTACTTCACAATGTAACTACAACATTGTTTAAGTTGCTTCACAACGTAACTACAACATTGTTCCTTCACAACATAACTACAACATTGTACTTTAACACAATGTAACTACACAACATAACTACAAGTTGTTGCTTCACAACGTAACTACAACATTGTTGCTTAAACGTAACAACAACTTGTTTTAAGTTGCTTCACAACGTAACTACAACATTGTTGCTTCACAACGTAACTTCACAACAACGTAACTACAACATTGTTTTAAGTTGCTTCACAACGTAACTACAACATTGTTACTTCACAACGTAACTACAACATTGTTACTTCACAACGTAACTACAACATTGTTACTTCACAAACGTACGTAAACTACAACATTGTTACTTCACAACGTAACTACAACATTGTTACTTCACAACGTAACTACAACATTGTTACTTCACAACGTAACTACAACATTGTTACTTCACAATGTAACTACAACATTTTAAGTTACTTCACAATGTAACTACAACATTGTTTTAAGTTGCTTCACAACGTAACTACAACATTGTTTTAAGTTGCTTCACAACGTAACTACAACATTGTTTTAAGTTGCTTCACAACGTAACTACAACATTGTTTTAAGTTGTTACTTCACAACGTAACTACAACATTGTTTTAAGTTGCTTCACAACGTAACTACAACATTGTTTTAAACGTTGCTTCACAACGTAACTACAACATTGTTTTAAGTTGCTTCACAACGTAACTACAAACATTGTTGCTTCACAACGTAACTACAACATTGTTGCTTCACAACGTAACTACAACATTGTTACTTCACAACGTAACTACAACATTGTTACTTCACAACGTAACTACAACATTGTTACTTCACAACGTAACTACAACATTGTTACTTCACAACGTAACTACAACATTGTTTAAGTTGCTTCACAACGTAACTACAACATTGTTACTTCACAACGTAACTACAACATTGTTCACAACGTAACTACAACATTGTTACACAACGTAACTACAACATTGTTACTTCACAACGTAACTACAACATTGTTGCTTCACACGTAACTACAACATTGTTACTTCACAACGTAACTACAACATTGTTACTTCACAACGTAACTACAACATGTGTTACTTCACAACGTAACTACAACATTGTTACTTCACACAACGTAACTACAACATTGTTACTTCACAACGTAACTACAACATTGTTACTTCACAACGTAACTACAACATTGTTACTTCACAACGTAACTACAACATTGTTCTTCACAACGTAACTACAACATTGTTACTTCACAACGTAACTACAACATTGTTACTTCACAACGTAACTACTAACATTGTTACTTCACAACGTAACTACAACATTGTTACTTCACAATGTAACTACAACATTGTTTTAAGTTGCTTCACAATGTAACTACAACATTGTTTTAAGTTGCTTCACAACGTAACTACAACATTGTTTTAAGTTGCTTCACAACGTAACTACAACATTGTTTTACTTCACAACGTAACTACAACATTGTTACTTTACAACGTAACTACAACATTGTTTCACAAAGTCACAACGTAACTACAACATTGTTTTCACACGTAACTTCACAACGTAACTACAACATTGTTTTCACAACGTAACTACAACATGTTTTAATGCTTCACAACGTAACTACAACATGTTTTAAGTTGCTTCACAACGTAACTACAACATTGTTTTTAAGTTGCTTCACAACGTAACTACAACATTGTTTTACTTCACAACGTAACTACAACATTGTTAAGTTCTTCACAACGTAACTACAACATTGTTACTTCACAACGTAACTACAACATTGTTACTTCACAATGTAACTACAACATTGTTACTTCACCAACGTAACTACAACATTGTTCCTTCACAACATAACTACAACATTGTTACTTCACAACGTAACTACAACATTGTTTACAACATTGTTACTTCAAATGTCACTACTGTTACAACATAACGTCACTACAATGTTGCTTCACAACGTAACTACAACATTGTTTTTCAAACGTAACTACAACATTGTTACTTCACACGTAACTACAACATCGTTTTAAGTTGCTTCACAAGGTAACTACAACATTGTTTTAAGTTGCTTCACAACGTAACTACAACATTGTTTTAAGTTGCTTCACAACGTAACTACAACATTGTTTTAAGTTGCTTCACAACGTAACTACAACATTGTTTTAAGTTGCTTCACAACGTAACTACAACATTGTTTTAAGTTGCTTCACAACGTAACTACAACATTGTTACTTCACAACGTAACTACAACATTGTTACTTAATGTAACTACAACATTGTTTTAAGGTTCACAACGTAACTACAACATTGTTACTTCACAACGTAACTACAACATTGTTTTAAGTTGCTTCACAACGTAACTACAACATGTTTTAAGTTGCTTCAAACGTAACTACAACATTGTTTTAAGTTGCTTCACAACGTAACTACAACATTGTTTTAAGTTGCTTCACAACGTAACTACAACATGGTTTTAAGTTGCTTCACAACGTAACTACAACATTGTTTTAAGTTGCTTCACAACGTAACTACAACATGTTTTAAGTTGCTTCACAACGTAACTACAAAATTGTTTTAAGTTGCTTCACAAGGTAACTACAACATTGTTTTAAGTTGCTTCACAACGTAACTACAACATTGTTTAAGGTTTCACAACGTAACTACAACATCGTTTAAGTTGCTTCACAACGTAACTACAACATTGTTACTTCAAACATAACTACAACATTGTTTTAAGTTGCTTCACAACATAACTACAACATTGTTTTAAGTTCACAACGTAACTACAACATTGGGTTTCAAAATGTAACTACAACAATGTTACTTCACAACGTAACTAACATTGTTTAAGTTCACAACGTAACTGCAACATTGTTTAAGTTGCTTCACAACGTAACTACAACATTTTTAAGTTCACAACGTAACTACAACATTGTTACTTCACAACGTAACTACAACATTGTTTTAAATTGCTTCACACGTAACTACAACATTGTTGCTTCACAACGTAACTACAAAATTGTTTCTTCACAACGTAACTACAACATTGTTTCTTCACCATTGTAACTACAACATTGTTACTTCACAACGTAACTACAACATTGTTACTTTACAACCTAACTACAACATTGTTACTTCACAACGTAACTACAACATTT